>CM028132.1:1456395000-1456402500 GCA_016271365.2 Neoceratodus forsteri | reverse complement strand
TTGATAGAGATAGATAGATAGATAGATAGATAGATAGATAGATAGATAGATACTGTGGGTGGGATATTCAAAAGGGTTGCACCATGCGCAATAGGGTTGCGCCTGCGCAAGTCCAAAAGTGCGCCATTCTGCGATATTCAGCAGGAGGCAGTTGCGCCACCGAAAACATGCTGAGTAACAGCGCAATGCAAATGACGGCATGCGCAACCGAAGGGGGTGGATCCATGCATAAAGAGTGCAATGCGATATCCAAAGACTTGCGCAATGCGCAACAGCAGACCAGCCAGAAGTTGCGACCCAGCGGAAATAAGCCAATATAAAAAGGCTCAAGGAAGCAGCACAAGAACACCACAGGGATGCCAAGTGGGGAGAAGAGAGAGAGAAAGACAGACAGTGACAGGCCAGGGCAGGCAAGGGAAGCAGTGTGGGCCATAGGCTGCAGAGGCCAGCGGGGGTGCCGGTGCAGTGGAAGTAGCAGTCAGGACAGCGGGGTAACAGAGCAACATCAGCCAGGGGGCACAAGCCAGGGAGATGGACAGTGCCAGCTTCCACATGGAAGCTGTAATGAGGGGTGAGAATGCAAGGTGCAGGGGGCGTGGCCGTGGAGGGGCCGTCGTGATCGCCCAACAGGCAATGCCGTGCCCGCATCAGCTTTGAGTTGTACACAGATGTAGAGATGGGGCCGGTACCACCTGAACAGGGGCAATACTGAGGCGGCTCTGTGAGCTGTGCAGTGATGTGATGCAGGCACCCTCACGACGGAGCCATGCTCTGTCAGTGGAGACCAGGTGACAGCCTGCATGTGCCTGCTCACCACGGGCACCTTCAGAGGCCAACAGGGACACCACGGCATCACACAGTCGGCCACGCCACGCATCCTCACCCAATTCTCACGCACTGCTGCCACATGCTGCAGAGCACATCCATTTCCCAGCACTATGGCAGAGCGTACAGCAAACATGCAGGCATTCCACAGGGTAGCACATATGCCTGGCATGCTAGGGGCCATAGACTGCACCCATGTGGCCATTCGCATGCCACCTGGCCCCGATGGGACCGCCTATATGAATCGGAAGGGCTTCCCCAGTGTCAACTGCCAGGTGGTGTGTGATGCCACTGGGCGTATAATCAATGTCTGTGTCACACACCCTGGTGGAGCACATGATGCCTTCATATGGCATCAGTCCACACTGTGCCATCGATTCGAGAGTGGGACATCCCACAGGCCATCTAGTGGTGAGTCACATGTTGGGAATGCAAACTCAAAGGGTGGGGTGGAATGCCACAGGTGCCATGGTAGTGGCACACAGGGATATGGGCAATATGGACCTGAACATGAGACTGATCTCCACTATCTCCACACAGGTGACAGCGGATACCCACTCTGTCCCTGGCTGCTCACACACTGCAGGCACCCATGACCCCATCGTAGCAATGCTATAATGAGGCACATGCCGCCACATGCAACATCATTGAGCGGTGTTTGGGATGCTCAAGGCACGCTTCCGATGCCTAGACACCTCCGGCGGTGCCCTACAGTACAGCCCCTCAAAGGCTTGTGGGATATTCCTGGCCTGTTGTATCCTGCACAACATGGCCAATTAATGTGGGATAGTCGTACAGGTTGAAGAGGGGGACAGCGAAGAGGACGCCAGCGGCACCGGTGTTGATGGTGATGTGCAGCCCCCCTTGGATGGTGGGACCCCCAACTGATCCGGCAGGCCCAGCTGCACCGGGACACCATCACGGAGGAGCATTATGCACAACACAGGTAAGTCAAGGGGCCATGTGCAAACAACACTGTCCTGGTGCAACCCACAGGCACACAGAGTAACACACCAGGGGTGCATGATGGCAAGGAGGGTGGAAGGCACACAAACACACCATCAGGGAGGGGCAAACAGTCATATCGACTCACACACACACACACACAAACACACCAGGCACAAAGCGTACATGGGCAGGTGCACAGCAGAGCAGGAACAGACATGGCAAACACACAGATCCACAGACCACACCCACCACCTGTACTGTCCAACACGTGTGTCAGATGCTGGGCACCTTGCACCTTGTACAGTACAATGCAGGCATCATCATGCACACGCACCTGTGGACAGCAGTCGGATGGTGTGCAGGTGGTCCGTATATGGTGATGGGCAGGGCACCCACCAGTGCACTGCCCACCATGACACACAGTGCACACAGGGCAGCAGCAGACAGGACCCGCACTGGAGACGGGTCAGTCATTTTACCATTCCATGGCCACTGTGGATGGGTGGGCAGCCCGCCGTGACCCAGCAGCACTGGCAGGCTGAGGCAGGGGCCACATGGGTTGACACCGATGGACCACCAGGGTCCCACTGCTGTCAGCGACCTTGCCGCACTGGGGTCTGTGGGATGCCAAACATACCTGCACCAGGGGTGCTTGGGATACCACAGCAGAACCCGGTGTCGACAGGCCTGGGGTCGCACGATGCCGGGAACGGGGAGTGGAGAGCGTACTGTGTGGGGTGCGCGGTACAGGAGCACCTGCGTGTGTGCCCAATGCAGCCACGACAGCGACCAATGCCTGGGTCTGCCTGTCAATGGCAGTGGTCACATCCATCCGCATATGGACCATCTCTGCACAGTCCAGAGCACACTCCCTGCTGTGCCACTCCACAGCCGCACACAGTGCCTCCACAGACATTGCAACCCGCCTTTGCTGCTGTACTGATTCCCGCAGCAGGCAGGTGTGCTTGTCCAATGGGTACTCTGCCACAACGGCATCCTGTCCCCCAGGGTGTGGAAGGTCCTGATGCACAACACCCCTTGAGGGTGGGTGCTGTTTGCCAGGACCAGGAATGGGCATATCAAAGGGCGGTGGGCATGTGCCACCACTGGACACTACCCCAGACCTGGTGGGTGACTGCTGCTGCTGCCCTCCAACCACTGTGCCCCAGGGACCACTCGTTCCACCGCTGTGGCCACAACAGTGCCAGACACCTGCACAGCCACTGGTGCTGCCCCAACGGTGCTGACAGGCACAGCCTGGGACTGTGCCGACATGCTGGCACACAAGTCAGAACCAGCAAGGCTCAGGGGCACGTGCTGGCCTTCTGTGTGTCTGTCATGGGACACACACATGTCACTGCCCATTGCAGTCCTTGCATCATCAATGGTGCAGGTACGAGCTACAGCCACAGTCACAGCATGCTGGCATGCTTGCATGCCAGACTGCTGAGACACAGGCTGTGCATTCCCCACACCCGAATCACCGACACCAGAGTTGGCAGCCCAGCGTGCATGTTGGTGCAGTGCATGCTGGCTGGTGACAGAAGTGGATGGACCCTCCTCCATGTCCAGCGGGTCATCCTCATTGCCTGGACCCACCACCTCCATCCCTGAAGATGAACAGGATCTGTAACGAAAGAGAGGACATGTGAGTGCATGTGAACAACCTTCCCCCAACACCACCACCATGTCATACCTTGCAGTGATGGGCTTCCACTGTCTGGAATCCACCTCCTGGTACACCCTCAATAGCACTGCGCTGCATTGATGCAGCCAGTCGGTCCTCAGCCGGGGTCAGCTCCACCACCGCTGGCTGGCCCCCGTCAGTGCCAGCACGTGTCACCCTGAGGGATGACACCTTCTCCTTCACCCTCCTGTGGTCTGTCCCAATCTTCTTTTTGCATTCCTGCATGGAGCACTGGTGGCTTCCGTGCAGGTTCACTGCCCGGGCTACCCCCTCCCATGCAGCTGCACGGGCCTGAGGGTGCCCGCCATCCACTCAGTAGTGCTCCTCCTCCAGGTAGGGCTGGAAGAGGGCCTCAGTCTCTCTGCCATGGTGAAGTTGAGCCTCCTCCTCCTTAAGCCCACCATCCCTCACCCCTCACCTTGGCTTTTCTGCTCGATCATGGCATTCTGTATGGGTGGATGGACACCTGTCACTGTGCAGTCTAGAGCATTATCCCATGCCCATTGTCCAGAACATCTCACAGCATGCAACTCACCTCTCACCTGCAGTAGCCAAATCTGGCCAGCGCAGCCTCTGTCGCACTTTTATAGCACAATGCATGCAAATGAGGATTGGAGCAACTGTAATGAGATGCTGAAATCATGCCCTGCCCTTTAGACTGGCTGATCAGATGATTTGCATGTGATCGGCTGAATATCGTGCCATTAAGCACTCCATAATGGGGTTAAAACTCAGCTGAGCCAATAGCGCTTGAATCTGTGACTGTGCGGTACACTGCATTGCACATGCCCAGGTAGCTTACGCGGGCGTCTGCGGACTGATGATGTGCTGTGCCTGATCGTAATTCAGGCCATGGTCACCCATTGTGCCAGTGGCGCTACAGCACTGGGCACTATATGGTGGCTCAATGGCATTACTGCGCTAATAGTCCACTGTGGCTTTGTCACGCAGGTGGTCAGTCGCTGGGATGCATAGATGTCAGATGGTAGCTGTGTGTGGCCTTGCATCATAGACCCTGAGCTGGTGTCCAGCCTTTGCCCCTGGTGCTGTTCGGCTGCCATGTATACACGGCCCTATTGTGCTGTCTGTGACGGCGCTATTGGACAGAGCGGTGCTGTGGAGCATGCGCATGGGAGCCTATGGTGGTCTGTGCGCAACATTTCCGTGGGGTTGCCATGCTGCGGGCGCCTTGTGCCTGCTGTAGACTTGGAGGCATGGCATGCAGGAGGGAGCAGTGCAATGGGGCCAGGTGGAGGTGGCCAACCTGGTGTGACCTGGTAGAGGCACACACTATGGGGCACTGCATGTAGTGAGGTCCCTCACCATGGGTAGAACAGGTCTGGCTGCAAGTGGCCAATGATCTGTTGGGGGTCACTGGGTGGCACCGGTCTGCTGAGCAGTGCCGGCACAGGTACAGTGACCTCCACAGGAGGGAGCCTGACCTGCATGAGCAGCTATGGTCACGTGCCAGGAGGGGTGTGGTGCCTAGGCCAGGTGGGTGTACCATCTATGCACCTGTATTCTCTGTAGGGGTGTGAGTGTGTTTTGGTGGCTGTGCATGGGTAATGGCTCTGACATGGTTGGCTGTGTCAGTGTGTGCAGGTGTGAGATGCATGGGTCTGGCTGTGTGGGCAGGCACTCTCACTGGGGTAGGGGGCAGTCTGCTTTGGAGTCACACTGATGTTTTTCTCAACATTTGTCTCCCACAGGCCGGGCAGAGAGGATGCAAGCACGGGATGAGAAGGGCCGTGGCAGGGCCCCGGAGGCGGTCGGTGGTGCTGCGAGGGGTGGGCCACAGCAGCAGCAGCAGCAGCAGCCACAGCTGCTTGCGGAGTGTGAGTATCATTACATCATGGATGCTATTGCATGCTGGAGGGGGTGGGCATGACCACCAGCCATGCACAACACAACCATGCACGACACAGGCGACATTCATCACTGTCCAGTGTCACTGCACGTCTGTGTGTGCATCACTGGTTGTCCATGCATGCACTGGGCACATGGCTGTGGAACTGGCATCGCACCACATTGCCACATCACTTGACAGCCTTGTTTGTGCTGTGATGGACATGGGCAGTGTGTGTGTGTTCAGTGGTGCACATAGCTGGTGCTGCCTGGTTGGGCTGGCCATGTGCATGTTCACTGTGGGTGGGTGCATACCATCACAGGTGCGGACATTGGGCTATGGCTTGCAGGTTGGGTGGTGTTCAGGGTTGTGGTCAGTCACAGCCATTGACTGTGTTCCCATTTCCTGAGGCCTCATTGTGCTCCGGAGGATAGGCGGGCACTGCAGCAGCTCACCCAGGTGTCCATGGACAGCAGGACCATCCTCACCAACATCCAGTGCCATGGCCTCTGGAGGAGGCATGGCCAGAACCTAACGACACCAGGCGGAAGAGACCAGCCTGCAAGGCCTTGAGGCTGATTCCCTCCACTTCACCATCCCTCCCACCCTGCCTTCCCTCTCCAAGTTGTTCATCCTACACTTGCCCACCCTACCTCGTACCCTACCCCCTCTTGTAAATAGTTATGTTGTTGTTGATTTTGTAATTTACATTTTTCTAATACATTTATATTTTGATATGAATACTGTGTTGGTCTCTGATTTGCAGCTGGCTATGGTTGCTCAGTTGCAGTGGTGTGCATGCCATCTGGGGTGGTATGGTCCTGGGTATGTGTGTGTGTGTGTGTGTGTGTGTATGTGCGTGTGTGTGCATGGGAGTGTCTCCAGTGTGGCAGTGACTTTCTGTTGGTCTTGCCATCTGCTGCCACCCACTGCTGGGTGCACAGGGTGGGTCTGGCTTGTATGCTTCTCTGCTACACGGGGTTGACATGTGCTGGGGGATGCATGGTGTTTCCTGCAGTGCCAGTCACTGCACATGGAGTGTTGTCTTGGGGTCATGGTGCAGGGTGTGCTGTGTGCGGGGCAGATGTGCACTGGGTTGTCAACCCCTGTGTGTGGCAGTCTCAGCCTGCCAGTGGTTGTGCTGGGGCGTCATGGCCCTGCTGTGCTTTGTTGGCTTGTCCCCATGGGCCAGTAGATCATCCGTCCCACCCCAGTGATGCTGTGCTTGGGGTGTGCAGGTGTCTTGTTGGCTCTGCAGTGTGTTCCTGTGCCCATGTGTGGCATGGCTGGTGGGCCCTGCCTGCCTCCCGGTTGTGCAGTTCCATTGCTTTGCTGGGGGCTCTGCTTCGCTATAGCACCTCTGGACTGCTCAGCTGTGCTGCCCTTGTTGCGCTATGGTGCAACCTTTCTGCTCAACTTCCCTTCCTGGTTGTGCTTTAGCGCAGTTTGTCGCGATATTCAGATGTTGGCTGCTTGCGCAATTTGTTCTGCTCCATGTTTGAATATCGTCTGTTGCATATCATGATTAGATTGATGCTTGCTCCTGCTGTTGCGCACATTTTGGGAGCAGTTTGAATATCTGGGCTGTGTGTACATAGATAAATAGATATAGATCGATATATATATATATATATATATATATATATATATATATATATATATATACACACACACACACACACACACACAGATGGCCAGATAAAGAGATAGATAGATACTATCTGTAGATAGACAGTCTAGATAAATATTGTGTGTAGATAGATAGATAGATAGATAGATAGATAGATAGATAGATAGATAGATACTGTGTGTAGATAGATAGATATATAGATAGATAGATAGATGTATACAGTGTGTAGAGAGAAAGATAGATACTGTGTGTACATTGATAGATAGATATATAGATAGATACTGTCTATAGATAGATAGATAGACAGATAGAAAGGTAAGATAATGTCTATACTGAGATAGATAGATAAATAGATAGATAGATGATGTTTGTACATATATAGATAGATTGATACATAGATAGATAGATAGACGGACAGACAAACAGACCGATAGATAGATAGATAGATAGATAGATAGATAGATAGATAGATAGATAGATAGATAGATACTGTTTGTACATATATAGATAGATAGATAGATAGACAGACAGACAGACAGACAGACAGACAGACAGAAAGATAGT
>CM028132.1:1456382500-1456390000 GCA_016271365.2 Neoceratodus forsteri | reverse complement strand
GATAGATGGATAGATAGATAGATACATAGATGATAGATACTTGTTTGTACATAGATAGCTAGATAGATAGATTGACAGATAGACAGATATATATAAATACAGTCTGTACACATATAAAACATACAGAAAGACAGACAGACAGTCAGATAGTTAGATAAAAGGAAACTATCTGTATACATATAGAAAGAATATATAGATAGAATGAGGTACTGCCATCAGCAGATAGATAGATAGAAAGACAGACATATAGACAGATATATGTGAACTGATAGACAGATAGAATATTATCAGTACACAGATATATAGATAGATTAAATACTGTCTGTAGATAGACAGATAGATAGATAGATGATAGATAGATAGATAGATAGATAGATAGATAGATAGATAGATAGATAGATAGAGTCAGTAGATAGATAGGTAGATAGATATATAGATATTTACTGTCAGTAGATATATAGCTAGCTAGCTAGCTAGATAGATAGATAGATAGATAGATAGGTAGATTGATAGACAGACAGACACAGTCTGAACTAATATAGATAGATGGACAGACAGACATATACTAGATAGATACTGTCTGTCTACAGATAGATTGATTGAGAGAGGTAGACAGATACTGTGTGTACATAGATAGATAAATAGATATAGATCGATAGATAGATAGATAGATAGATAGATAGATAGATAGATAGATAGATGGATAGATGGATAGATACAATGTGTAGATAAACATAGATAGATGGATAGACAGACAGACACAGAGACAGAGAGATAGATAAATATATAGATACTGTCTACAGATAGATAAATAGAAAGACGGATAGATAAACAGTGTCAATAGACAGATAGATAGACATATAGATAGATATTATCTGTACACTGATAGATTGAAGGATAGGTAGATAGATAGATAGATAGATAGATAGATAGATAGATAGATAGATGGATAAATAGATAGATAGATAATGTGTGTACATAGACAGATAAATAAACATATATATATTTTATATGTATACATAGATACATAGACAGTGTCGGCAGATAAGGGCCTATAGCCCCACCTAGTCTACCCATTTGAGCTGTGAAGTTCAGTTTGTTTTCCTAGAAGTCTATTTCCCCTTACCCCTGACTCTAGAATTCCTTTATGTCTATCCCATGCATTCTTAAATCCCGTGATTGTTTCAGCCCCACCACTTCCTCTGGAAGGTGTTCCACTTGTCCACCACCCGCTCTGTGAAGAAATTCTTTCTCATGTTTCCTCTGAATCGCCCCTCCCTCCAACTTCATCCCATGCCCTCTAGTCCTGAAACATCTTTCGCTAAAAATAGTGTTTTCCTGCACCCTGTTCCTCCCTGTAAGATATTTGTATCTCTATCATATCCCTCTCTCCCTCCTCTCCTCCAGGAGTACATGTTCAGTTCCTTCAACCTGTCTTCATAGGACTTGTGATGCAACCCATGCACCATCTTTGTTGCCTCCTCTGAACCTTCTCTACCCTGTCTATGTCCTTACGTAGGTATGGCTCCAGAACTGTACACTGTACTCCAGGTGGGGCCTCACTAGTGTCTTGTATAGCGGAATTATGACCTCCCTTTTCCTGCTGGTGATGCCCCTGCCTATACATCCCAGCATCCTATTTGCTTTACCTGATGCCTTGTCACACTGTTTCCCTCATTTTGAGGTCATCAGAGATGACAACCCAAGATCCCTTTCCTGCTTGGTGCATGCTATATCCTCACCCCCAACTGATATATTGTGCCAGGGTTTTGTAGCCTCATATGCATTATCTTGCACTTCTTTGCATTGAATTTCAACTGCCAAACCCTTGACCATTCTTCAAGTTTCTGCAGGTCCTTTCTCATTCTGTCTACCCTCTGGTGTGTCTACTCTGTTACAGAGCTTTGTGTCATCAGCGAACAGTGAAATTCTGCCTTCTATATCCTGTGCAATGTCACTGATGAAGATGTTGAATAGGACCGGTCCCAGCACTGATCCCTGTGGTAACCCACTGGTCACTCTTCCCTCTGTGGAGTGACAGCCATTTACCACCACCCTCTGTGTCCTGCCACCCAGCCAGTTACCTACCCACCACACTACTGTCCTGCCCACACCCATATTCCCCAGTTTGTGTAATAGTCTTCTATGTGGCACAGTGTCAAAGGCCTTGCTGAAGTCCAGATAGGCCATGTCCACTGCCCTCCCCTGATCCAACTCCCTAGTCACCCAGTCAAAAAATTCAATGAGGTTGGTCTGACATGACCTCCCCCAGAAACCCATGCTGCCTTGGGTCCTGTAGTCCATTGACACCAGATGTTCCACCAATTCTCCTTCAGTAGTGCTTCCATGATCTTTCCCACTACCGAGGTGAGGCTGACTGGTCTGTAGTTCCCTGCTTCCTCTTTGTTCCCACTTTTGTATAAGGGGGCTACATTTGCTGTCCTCCAGTCTTTGGGTACCTCCCCTGTTTCCAGTGATTGGCTGAACAGGATAGCCAGAGGTTCAGCCACCACCTCTCTTAGTTCTTTAAGGACCCTGGGGTGCACCCCATCTGGCCCCATTGCTTTATTAGCTCTGATTACTTCCAGTTCCTTCAGGACCCTTTCTCATGTAAAGGGACTTGTGTCCATTTCTGCACCATTCTCACCCCTTGTACTCCCTTCTGACCCATTACCCCCCTCTTCCTTAGTAAAGACTGAGCAGAAATACCTATTCAATATGTCAGCTTTACTGTTGTCATCCTCCACGCGGCTCCCATCCTCCCCCTTCAGTCTCACTATCCCTCCCTTTGTCCTTCTTTTTCACTTTATGTACCTGTAAAAGGTTTTGTCCCCTTTAACCACTGATTTTGCAATGTGTTCTTCTGTCTGAGCTTTGGCTTCCCTTACTGACTTCCCTGCCTCCCTTTGTTTCTCCTGGTACTTCTCCCTATCCCCTTCTGCCTGTGTCACAAGGAAGTGAAGTGACTCACTCAGGGTCACACAGTGTGCAAGAGGGGGCTGTGGGATTCAAACCCAGGTCTCCAGGTTTACAGTTCAGAGCCTTAACTGCTGCGCTATACTGCCTCCTTTATATATGTACAGTATGTGTGTATATATATATGTCTATATATATTTATTTATATATATATATATATATATATAGCCAGACAAGATAAAGAGATAGATACTGTCTGTAGATATACAGTTTAGAACCATACCATCTGCACATAGACAGATAGATAGATAGATAGATAGATAGATAGATAGATAGATAGATACTGTGTGTGAATAGATAGATAGATAGATAGATAGATAGATAGATAGATGATGAGATAGATAGATGAATAGATAGATAGATGGACAGATGGACAGATGGATAGATAAATTGACATAATGTGTAGATAAAGATAGATAGATGGATAGACAGACAGACACAGAGACATATATATATATATATATATATATATATATATATATAGATAGAGAGATACTGTCTGCAGATAGATAAATATAAAGAGCGGATAGATAAGAGCAGTGTCAATAGACAGATTCAGTAGACAGATATATAGATAGATATTGTCTGTACACTGATAGATAGATAGATAGATAGATAATGAATAGATAGATAGATAGATAGATAGATAGATAGATAGATACTGTCTTTGGCTAGATAGATAGATAGATAGAATAGATATGATAGAGGATAGATAGACAGACAGACAGGACAGACAGACAGCTAGACAGATACTGTCTGTAAATAGACATTCAGAATGATAGCTAGATAGATAGATAGATAGTGTCAGTAGATAGATTGAGAGGAAAGATAGATAGACAGACAGATAAAGAGATAGATAAAAGATAGACAGATACTGTTTGTAGATAGACAGATAGATAGATTGATAGATAGAAAGATAATGTGTTTACTTAGAGACTGTATATAGATACATAGACAGACTGACAGAAAAAGTGATAGATACTGTCTGGAGATAGATAGATAGATTAGATAAATACTGTTTTACATAGATAGCTAGATAGATAGATTGACAGAATGAGACAGATATATATAAATACGGTCTGTACACATACAGATATACAGAAAGACAGACAGACAGACAGATAGATAGATAGATAGAAACTCTCTGTATATATATATATATATAGAAAGATATATAGATAGATAGGTACTGCCATCAGATAGATAGCTAGAAAGACAGACAGATAGACAGATACTGTCGATAGACTGATAGATAGACATATAGATATTATCCAGTACACAGATAGAGAGATAGATGAATGAGATAGCTAGATAGATGAGACAGATACTGTCTGTAGATGAATAGAATAGATAGATAGATAGATAGAGTCAGTAGATAGGTAGGTAGATAGATATATAGATATATACTGTCAGTAGATAGAATAGATAGATAGATAGATAGTCAGTAGTGCCTCCTCCAGGTAGGCCTGGAAGAGGGCCTCAGTCTCTGCCATGGTGAAGTTGGGCCTCCTCCTTCGCCCACCATCCTCACCCTCACCTTGGCTCTGCTCGATCATGGCAATCTGTATGGGTGGAAGTGGACACCTGTCACTGTGCAGTCTACAGCATTATCCCATGCCCATTGTCCAGAACATCCCACAGCATGCAACTCACCTCTCACCTGCAGTAACAGAATCTGGCCAGCGCAGCCCACTGTCGCACTTTTATAGCGCAATGCATGCAAATTAGGAGTGGAGCAACTGTAATGAGATGCAAATCATGCCACTGCGCCTTTGAATGGCTGATCAGATGATTTGCATGTGTCGGCTGAATATCGCGCCATTGCGCTTGCTCAATACGGTTGAGCCAGCTGAGCCAATAGCGCAGATCTGTGACTGTGCGGTACACTGCATTGCGCATGCCCAGGTAGCTTACGCAGGCGTCTGCCACGCTGATGACGTGCTGTGCGCGATCGGCAATTCAGGCCATGGCCACCATTGTGCCAGTGGCGCTACAGCACTGGGCACTATATGGCGCTGTGGCACTACTGCGCAATAGTCCACTGTGGCACTGTCACGCAGGTGGTCGAGTCGCGGAGGATGCATAGATGTCAGATGGCGCTGTGCGTGGCCTTGCATCATAGACCCCTGACCTGGTGTCCAACCTTTGCCCCCTGGCGCTGTTCGGCTGCCATGTGTACGGCCCTATTGCGCTGTCTGGTGACAGCGCTATGTGGACAGACGGTGCTGTACGAACAGCGATGGAACCTATGGTGGTCTATTGCGCAACATTTCCACGTGGGGTTGCCATGCTGCGGGGCGCCTTATTGCCTGCTGTAAACTTGGAAGCATGGCATGCAGGAGGGCAGTGCAATGGAGCCCGGTGGAGGTGGCCAACCTGGTGGCCCTGGTAGAGCCCCACTATGGGGCACTGTATGGTGAGGAGTCCCTCACCATGGCTAGAACCCAGGTCTGGCTGCAGTGGCCAATGATCTGGTGGGGTCTGGGTGGCACCGGTCTGCTGAGCAGTGCCGGCACAGGTACAGTGACCTCCGCGGGAGGGAGCCTGACCTGCATGAGCAGCTATGGTCACGTGCCAGGAGGGGTGGTGCCTAGGCCAGGTGGGTGTACCATCTATGCACCTGTATTCTGTAGGGGTGTGAGTGTTTTGGTGGCTGTGCATGGGTGATGGCTCTGACATGGTTGGCTGTGTCAGTGTGTGCAGGTGTGAGATGCATGGGTCTGGCTGTGGGCAGGCACTCTCACTGGGGCAGGGGCAGTCTGCTTTGGAGTCACACTGATGTTTTTCTCAACATTTGTCTCCCACAGGCCGGGCAGAGAGGATGCAAGCACGGGATGAGAAGGGCTGGCAGGGCCCGGTGGCGGTCGGTGGTGCTGCGAGGGGTGGGCCACAGCAGCAGCAGCAGCAGCACCACAGCTGCTTCCGGAGTGTGAGTATCATTACATCATGGATGCTATTGCATGCTGGAGGGGGTGGGCATGACCACCAGCCATGCACAACACAACCATGCACGACACAGGCGACATTCATCACTGTCCAGTGTCACTGCACGTCTGTGTGTGCATCACTGGTGGTCCATGCATGCACTGGGCACATGGCTGTGGAACTGGCATCGCACCACATTGCCACATCACTTGACAGCCTTGTTTGTGCTGTGATGGACATGGGCAGTGTGTGTGCAGTGGTGCACATAGCTGGTGCCGCCTGGTTGGGCTGGCCATGTGCATGTTCACTGTGGGTGGGTGCATACCATCACAGGTGCGGGACATTGGGCTATATGGCTTGCAGGTTGGGTGGTGTTCAGGGTTGTGGTCAGTCACAGCCATTGACTGTGTTCCCATTTTCCTAGGCCTCATTGTGCTCCGGAGGATAGGCGGGCACTGCAGCAGCTCACCCAGGTGTCCATGGACAACAGGACCATCCTCACCAACATCCAGTGCCATGGCCTACGGAGGAGGCATGGCCAGACACGACGGCAACAGGCGGCAGAGGACCAGCCTGCTAGGCCTTAGGCCAGATTCCCTTTCCCACTTCACCCATCCCTCCCTCCCTGCCTTCCCTCTCCAAGTTGTTCATCCCTACCCCTTGCCCACCCCTACCTTGTACCCCTACCCCCTCTTGTAAATAGTTATGTTGTTGTTGATTTTGTAATTTACATTTTTCTAATACATTTATATTTTGATATGAATACTGTGTTGGTCTCTGATTTGCAGCTGGCTATGGTTGCTCAGTTGCAGTGGTGTGCATGCCATCTGGGGTGGTATGGTCCTGGGTATGTGTGTGTGTGTGTGTGTGTGCGTGTGCGTGTGTGTGCATGGGAAGGTGTCTCCAGTGTGGCAGTGACTTTCTGTTGGTCTTGCCATCTGCTGCCACCCACTGCTGGGTGCACAGGGTGGGTCTGGCTTGTATGCTTCTCTGCTACACGGGGTTGACATGTGCTGGGGGGATGCATGGTGTTTCCTGCAGTGCCAGTCACTGCACATGGGTGTTGTCTTGGGGTCATGGTGCAGGGTGTGCTGTGTGTACGGGGGCAGATGTGCACTGAGGTTGTCAACCCCCTGTGTGTGGCAGTCTCAGCCTGCCAGTGGTTGTGCTGGGGCGTCATGGCCCTGCTGTGCTTTGTTGGCTTGTCCCCATGGGCCAGTAGATCATCCGTCCCACCCCAGTGATGCTGTGCTTGGGGTGTGCAGGTGTCTTGTTGGCTCTGCAGTGTGTTCCTGTGCCCATGTGTGGCATGGCTGGCGGTGGGCCCCTGCCTGCCTCCCCGGTTGTGCAGTTCCATTGCTTTGCTGGGGGGCTCTGCTTGCGCTATGGCACCTCTGGACTGCTCAGCTGTGCTGCCCTTGTTGCGCTATGGTGCAACCTTTCTGCTCAGCTTCCCCTTCCTGGTTGTGCTTTAGCGCAGTTTGTGCGATATTCAGATGTTGGCTGCTTGCGCAATTTGTTCTGCTCCATGTTTGAATATCGCGTCTGTTGCGCATATGCGCAATTGAATTGTGCTTGCTCCTGCTGTTGCGCACATTT
>CM028132.1:1456360000-1456370000 GCA_016271365.2 Neoceratodus forsteri | reverse complement strand
CACCAGGCAGTGCATTCCAAGGGTCCACCACCCTCTCGTGAAAAACTCCTCCTCTTTCCCCTCACCCTTCCACCTTCCAACTTCAAACCATGCCCTCTGGTGATACCTCCTGCTTTAGCCTAAAGATCCCTCCATGTTTACCCTATTTATTCCCTTGAGGTACTTGAAGACCTCAATCATGTCCCCCCGTCTCTCCTCTCCTCCAATGAAAACAGGCAGAGCTCCTCAAGTCTGTCCTCATAAGTCAAATCCCTAGCCCTCGTATCATCTTTGTTGCCCTCCTCTGTACCCTCTCCAGGAGCTGTATGTCCCTCTTCAAATGTGGTCTCCAGTACTGTACACAGTACTCAAGGTGTGGTCTAACCAGTCCATTGTACAGCGGCAGAATCACTTCCTTGCTCCTAGAGGTGATCCCCCTTACAATGCATCCCAACATCCTGTTTGCCTTGCTAGCTGCTCTCCTGCACTGCTCAGAGTTATTCATACATGTATCCACCATGACCCCTAGGTCTTTTTCCCCTATTGAGGCCTCCAGCGCCTCCCCTCCCAGGGTGTACCTGTGTTTAGGGTTTCCCCGACCAAGATGCAACACCTTGCACTTGGTGATATTGAAATTTAATTTCCATGTGTGAGCCCAGCTTTTCAGGGTGTCCAGGTCCCCTTGCAGGGCCACCCTCCCCTCTTCTCCCTCAACTACTGCTCCCATCTTGGAGTCATCCACGAAGAGACTCATTTCACACCCTATACCCTCCCTGATGTCTGATATGTATGCATTAAACAGGATCAGACCCAGGACCGAGCCCTGTGGTACCCCACTACCAACCTCTCTAGGGTTTGAGAGCTCCCCACAGACCACTACTCTCTGAGTGCATCCAGCTAGCCAGTTTTCAATCCATCTGACCATCAAAGGGCCTACTCCTAACCCCATCAGTTTCTCCACCAGACCATTGTGGGGGACAGAGTCAAATGCCTTGCTGAAGTCCAAGAATAATACATCCACAGGCTTACCCCTGTCCAGTTCTGATGTTACCCATTCATAGAACTCCACAAGGTTGGTTTGACATGATCTACCTGGCACAAACCCATGTTGCCGACTATCCAGACCTCCCACCTCCTCCAAGTACACCCCCAATCGTTCCTTTAGTATACTCTCCATTAATTTTCCCACCACTGAGGTCAAACTGATGGGTCTATAGTTACCTGGTACTTCCCTTGACCCTCCTTTATGGATTGGTACCACATGTGCCTCTCACCAATCACTAGGTACCCTCCCTGTCTCAAGTGACCTGCTGAAAAGCTCCGCCAGGGGTGCAGCCAGTATGTCCGCCAATTCCCATAGTACTCTCGGATGAATGCCATCCGGCCCTGGAGATTTGTTTTTCTTTAGGGCCTTGAGGGCTAACCACACCATTTTGGTGGAGATAGCATCATCCATCCCTCCCCTTACTGGTCTTTTTATCCTTATCCAGATGTGACACCCTTGGGGTACCTTTCCCTCCCTCTTGCTCCATTTCTGTTGCTCCCCTGATCCCACTCCCTGCCGCTTCTATCCCCCTCATGCCTTGCTTTGTAGTTATCCCATCCCCCTCCCTAGTGAACACAGAGGCAAAGTACTCGTTAAATACCTCTGCCTGGTCCCTCGCCTCTTCCACCCACCCTCCTTCTGATCTCAATCTGCTGAGATGGCCCTTAGTTTTTCTCCGCTCCCCAATGTACCGGAAGAACCCCTTTTCCCCTCCATGTATCCCCTGTGCCAGCCGCTGCTCTTTACTGGACTTTGCTCCCCTCACCATACGGGTGACTTTTCTAGATGCAAGCTGGTACATTTCCTTATTCCTATCCCCTCTTGTTGTTTTATATTTTTTGTAGGCCGCCTTCTTTTCTCTGACTGCTACCTGTACCTCACTGGACCACCAGCATGGTTTATGTGACCTTGCTCCCTTACGTTTCAACTTAGCGCAGATCCTGACTGCCTCATGAAGTCCCCGTTTTATGACCTCCCATCTCCTTTCCACACTTGTCGTTGAGGTAATCCCCTTCAAGTGATCCTTAAGAATATTTCCCATGCCCATAAAGTCTGCCCCCCTGAAGTCCACTGCCAGTGTCCTAGATCTCACCCCCACTCCCCATGCTTATTTGAAACCAGACAGTATTGTGGTCACTCCCAGTCAGGGGGTCCTGTACAACCATGTCCCTACCAGATCCCCATCTGCCAGAACCACATCCAGGACATGCCCCTCCTTGTGGGCTCCATCACATGCTGTGTTAAGAACACATCCTGGAAGCCATCCAGCAGCCTCTGCTCCTTGGCCACCCTAGAGGACATGGTTCCCCAGTTTGTACCTGGCATATTATGGTCCCCATCAACACCACTCCTTCCCTTTGGACCACACTGGGCAATGATGTTGTCCAGCAAACCATCCTCTAGAACATCACTCATCCCTGGGGGCCTATATGCTACTCCCAGCTTGACCTTATCTCCTGCTGGGGATCGTAAGGTGACCCATAAGGCCTCCACATTTCCCTCTGCCTCTTCTACCATAGCAATTTCTATATCATCTCTAATGAACATAGCCACTCCACCCCCCTGACCTCCTTTCTATCCTTCCTAAGCATAGTGTACCCCTGTACATTTAGGTCCCAGTCATGGTTTTTGTTGGCCCACGTCTCCGTGACCGCCACATCCACCCCCGAACAGCATGGCCAGGAACTCCGCAACTTTTTCCCAAGCTCCTGGCATTTACTAACACCAACCCCACCCCTTTTCCCTGATCCTCTTTCTCGAACCCCACCCAGATTCCTTATACTTCCATCCTCCCCCTGCTCCTCCTGAAACCTCCACCTCCAGTCTGTTTCCCCCCCTCTTGGGCTTGACGGCTACTCCCCTCATCTGGAGGAGAGGGCTTCTGGTCAGCCCCTCCCTCATCCCTTCCTCCCTTACAAGTTTAAACCCCACCTTTCTTGTATGTAGTCAGCCATCCCCTGTTTAAGGACTTCCTTCCCTAATGGGGCAAGATGAAACCTGTCCTTGGCATATAGTCCCTTATCCTCCCAAACTCCATTCCAGTTCCCTAACACCCCAACCCATTCTCTTCACCCCACTTCCTGAGCCAGTCATTAACCTCTGTGAGCTTCATTTTTTTCTCCACTGAGGCCTTTGGTACTGGCAATATCTCTGAAAAGGAAATGTTGCATCCATTATCCCGACAGACTCTGGCAAGTTCTTGGAACCTTGCTGGATTTCCAAATGCTATTTCCTCTAGATCATTAGTTCCCAAATGCACCAGGAAATCCGGTTTCCCTCCACAATCCCTAACCATTTCATACACCATGAACTTTGCTCTGTGCACTGTCAGCCCAGAGATACTCACTACCTTCACCTGGCTATGGCATCCACCCCCCTGTCCCTCCCAATGGATACCCCTAATCATCGAGTCTCCCAGTAACAGAACCTTAACACCGCCATCATCCTTATGGTTACCTCCACTATGCCATCTCAGCCCCCTTTCCCCCCCTTTATTCATGATCTCAATTTCATGGGAGTCTTCCTGCCTTATTAGAGACCCCCTTGTCACCCTCCCCTTTCTGCCTCCCTTGCTATTTTGCCCACTTAACTCAAACCCTCTGAATAGGTGTCCCTTTAACCTCTCTATCTGAACCATTTATCCTGGCTCTGATGGTTTCCCTTCCCCACACCACCATCCTCCCCTTGTAATAGTACCCTGCTCCAGAGGCTCTCTGTGGGTCCCTTAGCTAGGGCCCCATCCTTGGTACTGACCTCCCTGCTGAAGGGGGCTCTCTCCCACCTCCTTGTCTCCCAGTTTCTCTCCAATCATGCTCTCCTCCTCATGTCTGGAATATGTTGCATCTCCCCATTTGCTTAACATATATGTTTCTTCTCCTCTGGGACTATGTCTATCCTTTCCATAGCTGGTCTGTGATGCCCTATGGGTATCCAACTCCCTCCCCGCCTCTGTATAGTTTCCTCATTTCCACCAACCCTTCCTCCCCTCTAGGTTGCTTAGTAGCTCAAATTTATTGTGACAGTCTATGTCAGCCTCCATCAAGTAACCTGAGTTTCCCTGACTGCATCTCTAAACTGACCCTCTTCTTCCTCTCTTGCACTGTTCACCTTAGTAGCTCCTTCCCACAGTCTGCTGTTTTAGGCTTCTGCACAACAGCCCTTCCTGACTCTTTTTCCAGTCTCTTTGTATTCAGAATGTTCACCCTGTGCGCTTCCCTTAGCATCAACTTCCTATCTAAGGGTCCTCTGTCCCTAATATCCCCCTCCTGCTTGCTGTAACATAACGTCCTGTAATTTCAGGAGTTGCCCCAGCCTCCCTCAGCCCCACCCTTCTGCTGCCCATATCCACACCCTTATCCTTGGACACCCCCTGAGCTCCCACAGCTTACTCCTTAACCAATATACCTCACTCCTGATACAAGATAGCTGTCTACAGAGTGGGCAGCCTCCTCTCCAGGCCCAATTTAGAATTATTGCCATCCCACAGCCTGTGCAGCCTACAACCCTTCCAAGATGCCTGCCATGGTGGAATATGGCCACCTGATTATCCCCTCTGTTTATAATAGCACACCCCCTTTCTCAGTCCCTTTCCCTGAAGTGCAGTTTCTCTCTATACTGACTGTAGTTATTTACAAACCCAATTTCAGCCCCACCAATAAGTTCCCAAGTCTCACAAACACATACAGTCCAGTGTGTGTTCGGTCACACTAACAGTGTGTATGTAAGCAGACATCAGGTACCATAAGATGTCACAGGCTCACCAGCTCCTGTTGCTTCAAATTTCAGTCCCAAACAGAAACACTCAGCCCTTCAATCCCAACCCCAGTGGCTTTTCAGTATTTAAGAAGGCATACAAAATAGGGTGGGTGGAGGGCTCTTACCAAACACCAGGCAAACAACATTTAAATTTCTAAATATCCCTGCTAGACACTATCCCCAAGCCACCAAAGTTACAATGTAACAATTCTAATTCAAGGTAATACTTTTTACCACATAAAACTAAGTTCACTTACAAACTATTCAAATATTTCAGTTAAAACAGATTATAACTCCAGCTCTCTTTCCTCCCTGCCTGCTGCTTAAGCTCCCAAGTGAACAATGAAAGCCAAGTTAATTCCTGTTTAGAGACAAGGTAATTGCAGCTAATGTCCCTTCCCCCCAAACACCAGGCAAACAACACTTTTAAATTTCCCTCTAAATATCCCTGCTAGACACTATCCCCAAACCACCATAGTTACAATGTAACAATTCTAATTCAAGGTAATAATTTTTACCACATAAAACTAATTTCACTTACAAACTATTCAAATATTTCAGTTAAAACAGATTATAACTCCAGTCTCTTTCCTCCTGCCTGCTGCTTAAGCTCCCAAGTGAACAATGAAAGCCAAGTTAATTCCTGTTTAGAGACAAGGTAATTGCAGCTAATGTCCCTTCCCCCCAAACACCAGGCAAACAACACTTTTAAATTTCCCTCTAAATATCCCTGCTAGACACTATCCCCAAGCCACCAAAGTTACAATGTAACAATTCTAATTCAAGGTAATAATTTTTACCACATAAAACTAATTTCACTTACAAACTATTCAAATATTTCAGTTAAAACAGATTATAACTCCAGCTCTCTTTCCTCCCTGCCTGCTGCTTAAGCTCCCAAGTGAACAATGAAAGCCAAGTTAATTCCTGTTTAGAGACAAGGTAATTGCAGCTAATGTCCCTTCCCCCCAAACACCAGGCAAACAACACTTTTAAATTTCCCTCTAAATATCCCTGCTAGACACTATCCCCAAGCCACCAAAGTTACAATGTAACAATTCTAATTCAAGGTAATAATTTTTACCACATAAAACTAATTTCACTTACAAACTATTCAAATATTTCAGTTAAAACAGATTATAACTCCAGCTCTCTTTCCTCCCTGCCTGCTGCTTAAGCTCCCAAGTGAACAATGAAAGCCAAGTTAATTCCTGTTTAGAGACAAGGTAATTGCAGCTAATGTCCCTTCCCCCCAAACACCAGGCAAACAACACTTTTAAATTTCCCTCTAAATATCCCTGCTAGACACTATCCCCAAGCCACCAAAGTTACAATGTAACAATTCTAATTCAAGGTAATAATTTTTACCACATAAAACTAATTTCACTTACAAACTATTCAAATATTTCAGTTAAAACACAGATTATAACCCAGCTCTCTTTCCTCCCTGCCTGCTGCTTAAGCTCCCAAAGTGAACAATGAAAGCCAGTTAATTCCTGTTTAGAGACAAGGTAATTCGCTAATGTCCTTCCCCCAAACACCAGGCAAACAACACTTTTAAATTTCCCTCTAAATATCCCTGCTAGACACTATCCCCAAGCCACCAAAGTTACAATGTAACAATTCTAATTCAAGGTAATAATTTTTACCACATAAAACTAATTTCACTTACAAACTATTCAAATATTTCAGTTAAAACAGATTATAACTCCAGCTCTCTTTCCTCCCTGCCTGCTGCTTAAGCTCCCAAGTGAACAAATACATTTATTCATTCACAAAACTGGACTGTCTTGTATGGTATGGGCTGCATGCCCATTGCTACTTACTGCTCACCATCAATGCGTGCAACCCTACTGGGAATCAGTCGGAGTGGTGGGGTGGCAGGTGGGTGGGATGCTGCTGCCCGCCGGCTGTGGGGGAAGGGGGTGGGGAGGCTTCGTGGATGGGTGGGGTGGGGGACACTAGGCACCAGGGATATTTTGAGGGGGTTGTTTGCACACTCCATCCCACGATTGGGATGTTCGGTCCACTGGACCACCAGGGATATAATCGGGAGGTGGGGGGGTTGTTAATACACAATCCTGTGATCTGGATTTATGGTCCACTGGACCACCAGGGATATGTTGGGGGAGACACTTTGCTGCCCGCAATCGGGCTGGTGGGGGAATTCTATATGCCGGGACGGGCCAGTGGGGTGTTGGTGGGGATATTACTCTCTTTGCCCATGATCGGGCTGCGGGGGCACGGTGTGGGTTGAGGGGCCAGCCACAGGTGGCTGCTGTGTTGTACCCTGCAATGCAGCAGCTCACCTATGGGTGGCCCTCGACTTAGGCCTTTTGTTTTGGCTCAAAGTTGTGCAGGCGCAGATTGTGGGTTGTGCCTGCACAACTCTGCACAGCCCAGCTGAATATCGGGCTGTGCAGTTTATGCATGGTTCCTCCCCCTCCAGTTCAGCATGCATTCATTTGCATTGCACTGTTGCTCAGCCTGTTTTCAGTGGCACAACTGCCTCCTGCTGAATATCGCAGAATGGCACAATTTCGGACTTGCGCATGCGCAACCCTATTGCGCATGGCACAACCCTTTTGAATATCCGGCCCACTGTGTGTAGAAAGATAGATAGATAGATAGATAGATAGATAGATAGATAGATGGATGGATGGATAGATAGATAGATGGATGGATAAATAGAAAGATAGATTGATAGTTAGATAGATAGATAGCTAGATAGATAGATAGATGGATAGATAAATAGATACAATGTGTAGATAAAGATAGATAGATAGATAGATAGACAGACAAACACAGAGACAGAGATATATATATATATATAGATACAGTCTGCAGATAGATAAATAGAAAGACGGATAGATAGACAGTGTCAATAGACAGATAGACAGATAGATAGATATTATCTGTACACTGATAGATAGAAGGATAGGCAGATAGATAGATAGATAGATAGATAGATAGATAGATAGATAGATAGATAGATAGATAGATAGATACTGTCTTTGGATAGAAGATAGATAGAAAGACAGATAGATAGATAGATAGATAGATAGATAGATAGATAGATAGATAGATAGACAGACAGACAGACAGACAGACAGACAGACAGACAGACAGATACTGTCTAAAACAGATTCAGAATGATAGATAGATAGATAGATAGATAGATAGATAGATGGATAGATAGATAGATAGATAGATAGATAGATAGTGTCAGTAGATAGATGGGGAGATAGATAGACAGACAGACAGAAAAAGAGATAAATAAAAAGATAGAACGATACTGTCTGTAGATAGACAGATAGATTGATAGAAAGAAAGATAATGTGTGTACTTAGAGACTGTATATAGATACATAGATAGACAGACAGATAATGTGATTGATACTGTCTGTAGATAGATAGATAGATAGATAGATAGATAGATAGATAGATAGATAGATACTGTTTGTACATAGATAGCTAGACAGATAGATTGACAGATAGACAGATATATATATATAAATTCAGTCTGTACACATATAGATAGAAGCAGACAGACAGACAGACAGACAGATAGATAGATAGATAGATAGATAGATAGATAGATAGATAGATAGATAGATAGAAACTGTCTGTATACATATAGATAGATATATAGATAGATAGGTACTGCCATCAGATAGATAGCTAGAAAGACAGACAGATAAACAGATACTGTCGATAGACTGATAGATAGACAGATAGATATTATCAGTACACAGATAGATAGATAGATAGATAAATAGATAGACAGATAGATACTGTCTGTAGATAGATAGATAGATAGATAGATAGATAGATAGATAGATAGATAGATAGATAGATAGATAGATACTGTCAGTAGATAGATGCATAGATAGATAGATAGATAGATAGATAGATAGATAGATAGATAGATACTGTCAGTGTATAGATAGGCAGAAAAAAATATATATAAAGGCTTTTTGTAGATAGCTAGATAGATAGACAGATAGATAGATGGATAGATAGATAAATAGATAAATAGATACTGCATGTACATATATAGATAGATAGAGACAGACAGATGCAGAGACAGACAGATATATATATATATATATATAGAGAGAGAGAGAGAGAGAGAGAGATACTGTCTGCAGATAAATAGAAAGACGGATACATAGAAACATAGAAACATAGATTTTGACGGCAGATAAGGACCGCTTGGCCCACCCAGTCTGCCCATTTCCCTACCTATTGGATAAGCTGCAGATCCTAGTTAACCAGCAGCCTACTTCTTCCTACCCCAACCCCCTAGAATTGCCTTATGACTGTCCCATGCATGCTTGAATTCCATCACTGTTTTTGACTCCACAACCTCCTCCGGAAGGCCATTCCATGCATCCACAACCCTCTCTGTGAAAAAATACTTCCTTAAATTACCTCTGAGCCGCCCCCTTCTATATTCAAATTGTGCCCTTGTTCTTGCACACCTCTTTTTGAAAGATGCTGCCCTCTTGGACTTTGTTGATTCCCTTGAGATACTTGAAAGTTTCTATCATGTCCCCCCTCTCTCTCCTTTCCTCGAGGCTATACATATTTAGCTCCTTAAGTCTCTCTTCATATGTCTTCCAGTGCAGACTCTGCACCATTTTAGTTGCCCTCCTCTGGACAGCATCCATCCTGTCTATGTCCTTGAGGAGACTGGGTCTCCAGAACTGCATGCAGTACTCCAAATGGGGTCTCACCAACTGTCTGTACAGAGGGATAATAACTTCCTGTTTTCTGCTGGTGATGCCTCTCCCTATGCATCCCAGTATCCCCCCAGCCCTCCTTGCTGCCCTCTCACATTGCTTGCCCACCTTTAGGTCATCTGATATGACTACCCCAGGTCCCTTTCCATTTTGTTGTTGTTAGTATCTCACCCCTATTGTGTACTCTTCCCTGGGTTTTGTTTCCCAGGTGCATTACCTTGCACTTCTTAGCATTGAATCTAAGCTGCCATACATTTGACCATTCCTCTAACCTTGCCAAGTCCCTTCTCATCCTTTCCACCCCACCTTGTGCATCAACTCTGTTGCAGATCTTTTGTCATATCTGCAAAGAGACATACTTTTTCCTTCCAGTCCCTCTGCAATATCGCTTATAAAGACATTGAAGAGGACCGGTCCAAATACTGAACCCTGCGGTACCCCACTAGTAACCCTCCTTTCTTCAGAGTGGACTCCAT
>CM028132.1:1456350000-1456355000 GCA_016271365.2 Neoceratodus forsteri | reverse complement strand
ACATCCCCACAGGACATCTGGTGGGTGAGTATGCATGTAGGAGTGGCAAAGTTGGGGCAAGGGTGGGAAAGCCACAGGTGCCATGGTAGTGGCACACAGGGCTATGGGCAAGATGGACCTGAATATGATACTTATCTCCACTAT
Source organism: Neoceratodus forsteri (assembly GCA_016271365.2). Classification (NCBI taxonomy): domain Eukaryota; kingdom Metazoa; phylum Chordata; order Ceratodontiformes; family Ceratodontidae; genus Neoceratodus; species Neoceratodus forsteri. The sequence continues at coordinate 1,456,354,856 of CM028132.1, read as the reverse complement.
CTCCACACAGGTGACAACGGATAACCACTCTGTCCCTGGCTGCTCACACCCTACCGGTGCCCCACGACCCCATCGCAGCAATGCTATAATGAGGCACATGCAGCCACACGCAACATCATCGAGCTGGTGTATGGGATGCTTAAGGCATGCTTCCGATGCCTAGACACCTCCAGCAGTGCCCTACAGTACAGCCCCTCAAAGGCCTGTGGGATATTCCTGGCATGTTGTATCCTGCACAACATGGCCAAAGACTGTGGGATAGCCATACAGGTCGAGGAGGGGGACAGTGATAGGGACGCCGGTGACGCCGGTGAAGATGGGGATGAGCAGCCCCCCGTGGATGGCGGGACCCCCGACTGATCCGGCAGGCCCAGCTGCACCGGGACACCATCACGGAGGAGCATTACGCACGACACAGGTAAGACATGGGGCCATGTGCAACCAACACTGTCTAGGCGCAACCCGCAGGCACACAGGGTAACACACCAGGGGTGCATGACGGCAAGGGGAGTGGAAGGGTCCAGGCACACAAACACACCATCAGGGAGGGGTGAATAGTTACATGGTATATGGACACACACACACACACACCAGGCACAAAGCATACATGGGCAGGTGCACAGCAGAGCAGGAACAGACATGTGAAACACACAGATCCACAGGCCACCCCCACCACCTGTACTGTCCAAGTACGTGTATCAGATGCTGGGCACCCTTGCACCTTGGTGTACAGTACAATGCAGGCATCATCATGCACATGCACCTGTGGACAGCAGTCGGGTGGGTGTGCAGGTGGTCCGTGTGTCGGCGTGTTGGGCAGGGCACCCACCAGTGCACTGCCCACCATGACACACATTGCACACAGGGCAGCACCAGACAGGGCCCATACTGGGAGACAGGTCAGTCAGGTGGCACTGTGCCACGGCCACCTAGGATGCGTGGGCAGCCCCCGCTATGACCCAGCAGCACTGGCAGGCTGAGCAAGGGCCACATGGGGTGGCACCGATGTACCACCAGGGGTCCCACTGCACGAGCGCGAATTTGTCCGCACAGGGGTCTGCAGCATGCCGAACATACCTGCACCAGGGGTGCTCGGGATTCCCACAGCGGAACCCGGCATCGACAGGCTGGGTGTCGCACGACACCAGGAATGGGGAGTGGAGAGCGTACTGCGTGGGGTGTGCGGTACAGGGGGCACCTGACTTTGTGCCAGTGCGGCCACGACAGCGATCAATGCCTGGGTCTGCCTGTCAACGGTGGCGGTCACATCCATCCGCATCTGAACCATCTCTGCTAGGATCATTGCATTGTCCTTGCTGTACCACTCCACAGCCACACACAGTGCTTCCATGGATGTTGCAACCCACATCTGCTGCTCTACTGATGCCCGCAGCAGGCAGGTGTGCTCATCTAACGGGTAGTCTGCCACTTCGGCAACCTCTTCCCCAGGGTATGGAAGGGCCTGATGCTCAACACCCCTTGAGAGTGGACGCTGTTCACCAGGACCAGGGATGGGCAAGTCAACAGGTGGTGTGCATGTGCCACCACTGAACCCTGTAGCCCCACACCTGGTGGGTGACTGCTGCTGCTGCCCCTCCAACTGCTGTGCCCCAGGAACCAGTTGTTCCACTGCTGTGTCTGCAACAGTGCCAGAGACCTGCATAGCCACTGGTGCTGCCCCACCGGTGCTGCCAGGCACTGCCTGGGACTGTGCTGACATGCTGGCACACACGTTGGAACCAGCTAGGTCCAGGGGCACGTGTTGTCCTGCTGTGTGTCCGCAATGAGACACACACATGTCACTGCCCATTGTGGTCCTTGCATCATCAATGGTGCAGGTTCGTGCAACAGCCACAGTCACAGCGTGCTGGCATGCTTGCATGCTAGAGTGTTGTGACACAGGATGGGCACCCCCCACACCTGACTCACCGACATCGGAGAATGCAGCCAGGCGTGCACACTGGTGCAATGCATGCGGGCTGGCAGCAGAGGTGGATGGAACCTCCTCCAACTCTGGCTGGATGTCCACACTGCATGGTCCCACCACCACCGTTCCCTGCAGACGCACAGGATCTGTAACAGAAAGTGAGAACATGTTAGTGCATGGGATCAACCTTCTCCCCCACCACCATGTCATACCGTGCAGTGATGGGCTTCCACCTGTCTGGAAGCCACCTCCTGGAACTCCCTCAATTACACTGCACTCCATGGATGCAGCCAGATGGTGCTCCACCGGGGTCAGCTGCACCACCTCTGGCTGGCCCCTCATTTGTGGCAATGCATGCCACACTGAGGGCTGCCACCTTCTCTTTCACCTGTCTCCTGTCAGTCCCAATCTTTTTCTTACATTCCTGCACAGAGCGCTGGTGGCTTCCATGCAGGTTTATGGTGCAAGCTACCCCCTCCCATGCAGCAGCACGGGCCTGAAGGGTGCCCCACCATCCACTAAGTAGTGGCTCCTCATCCAGGTAGGCCTGGAAGAGTGCCTCTGTCTCTGACTTTGTGAAGTTGGGCCTCCTCCTTTACCCACCATCATCCTCCTCACCCAGTCCTTGCTCGACCATGTTGGTCTGAATGGGTGGAAGTGGACACCTGTCACTGTGCAGTATACATTATCCCATGACCATTGCCCAGAACATCACACAGCATGCAACTCACCTCTCACCTGCAGAAAATGACTCTGGCCACCGCAGATCACTGTCGCACATTTATAGAACAATGCATGTAAATTAGTAGTGGAGCAACTTTAATGAGATGCAAATCGTGCCAATGTGCCTTTGAATGGCTGATCAGATGATTTGCATATGTTGGCTGAATATCGCGCTGTTGCGCTTTGCGCAATATGGTTGAGCCGGCTGAGCCAATGGCGCAGTTCTTCTGACTGCATAGTACACCGCATTGCGCATGACCAGGTAGTTTACGCAGGCGTCTGCTGTGCTGATGACGTGCTGTGCATGATCAGCAATACAGGACACGGCCACTATTGTGCCAGTGGCACTACAGCGCTGGGCACCACATAGCGCTGTGGCACACCTGCTCAATAGTACACTGTGGCACTGGCATGCAGGTGACCAATCACGCTGGACATGTAGACATCTGATGGTGTTGTGCGTGGCCTTGCGCCACAGACCCATGACCTTGTGCATGACCTTTCCCCCTGGCGCTGTACATCTGGCATGTCTATGGCTCTATCGTGCTGTTCAGTAACAGCGCGATGTGGACCGACGGCACTATACGAACTGCATATAGGGACTGATGGAGTTGTATTGTGCAACATTTCCACGTGGGGTTACCGCGCTGCAGAGCGCCATACTGCCTACCATACAACTGCAGGGATGGCATGCAGGAGAGCTCCACACTGGAGTGCGTTGGAGTTGGCCAACCTGGTGGCTGTGGTGGAGCCCCACCATGGGTCACTGTTTGGGGGAGAACCCCTGCACATGGCCCGCACCCATGAGTGGCAGCAGGTGGTGACCAATCTGGAACAGGCCACTGGGCGGCGGAGGACTCCAGAGCAGTGCAGGTACTGGTATGGTGACCTCCACAGGAGGGAGCAGGAACTGCTGGAGTGCCTCAGGTCACATGCCAGGAGGGGCATTGTGCCTAGGCCAGGTGGGTGTGCTGTCTATGCACCTGTATTGTCCGCATGGGTGACACTGTGTAATGTGACCTGCGCATGGGGGTGGGTTGGGCTATGGTTTGCTGTGGAGATGTTTGCAGGTGTGTGCTGTATGGGTCTGGCTGTGTGGGCAGGCACACTCAATGGGGCAGGGGGCTGTCTGCTTTGTGATCTCACTGATGTGTTTCTCTTCATTTGTCTCCCACAGGCATGGAGAAGCAGAGGCAGGCCTGGACTGAGGCACGGAATGGCGGTACAGGGGTGGCTGGCAGAGGTGGCATAGGTGTTGGGCCACAGAAGCAGCAGCAGCAGCGGCTTGATGAGGGTGAGTGTCATTACATCATGGATGCTATTGCATGTTGTGGGGGGGCACGGCCACCATCCATGGACAACACTACCATGCACGCAACAAGTGACAGTCATCACTGTCCAGTGGCACTGCATGTCTGTGTGTGCGTCACTGGTGGTCCATGCATGCACTGGGCACATGGCTGTGGCACTAGCATCCCACCACATAGCCACGTCACTGGACAGCCTTGGTTGTGCTGTGATGGACATGGGCGGTGTGTGTGCAGTGGTACACATGGCTGTTGCTGCCTGGTTGGGCATGTCTTGTGCACGGTCACTGTGGGTGGGTGTAGTCCATCACAGGAGCGGGGCACTTGGCTGTATGCCAAGCATGATGGGTGGGATTCAGGGATATGGACAGTCACAGCCATTGACTCTGATCCCTTGTCCTAGGTATCCAGATCCTGTGACGCATGGAGCAGTCACTGCGGTGGCTGACACAGGTGGCCATTGATTCTCTCATCATCCTATTGGACCTTCAGCGTCATGGAATGAGGTGCAGGAGGAGGCCCTGGGCCCAGCACCAGGCGGCAGGAGGGCAGGCTGGCAGGCAGTAGCTGCCCATCACTTCACCCCACCTTCCCTCTCCCGGTTGTTCACCCCTGCCCCTTACCCACCCCTACCTTATACCCATACCCCCACCCCTGCTTTGTATATAAATGTACATAGTTCTATTTGTTGTTCTTCTTATTCTTGTTTATTTCAATTATATATTTTGATATGAATACTGTGGTGGTCTCTGATTTGCAGCCGGCTATTGGTGCTCAGTTGCAGTGGTGTGCATGGCATCTGGGGTGGTATGGTCATGGGTATGTGTGTGCGTGTGTGTGGGGTGGTGTCTCTGGTGTGGGTGTGGCTTTCAGCCAAGTATTGCCGTGTGCTGCCACCC
>CM028132.1:1456342500-1456345000 GCA_016271365.2 Neoceratodus forsteri | reverse complement strand
GAAATATGGAATACATGATCAAGAACCATAGTGTCTTGGGATCCTACAAGTTTCGTACTCAGTCAGATATCACGCGCTGTGGAGTATACATGATCCAAAGTCACACGCTTACTGGAATTCACGGTCTCCTAGGTCATACGGTTTACATGACCAGCCCAAATCTCTAGGAACATGCAGCCAGGGTCCCCTGACACTTTTGAAGATTTCATGAAAAATATTAAACGGTTCAAAAGTTATTCAAAAGAGTTTCCATTATAAGTCAATGGGAAAAGTTAACAAAAGTTTGACAGTGTCGCAATGCATTTTTATTTTCGCAAATGGGCCTGTTACTTTGCAAATCGGCCATTTTGTTTTCAGTTGGTGATCAGAAAATGGTTGGCATTTAAAGTTGGGACCTCTAGCAACCTAATTCTTTTTGTATCACCTAGTCGGACCCTGAGGATGCTTGCATGTCTTTTATTTTGGAAAACACCCTAGAAAAATGTTTTCAAATTTCTGAAATACTAGTAAATTATCGTAAGCTCACGAAAAGTGTTGAACTTTACAAAAGCTTTTGCAAATTGGTGACCAGTAGTTTTCCATCTGTGAAAGGGACAGCGATTCTTTGGCACTGCGCTGCAAAAGAACCATTGGGAGTTTTGGGCTGAAATTTGAGGAAATAGATGATATATCACAGATGCCTTTTCAGTGATGTATTGAAAAATATTACATGGCGGCAAAGTTATTACACTCCAAAGTTGACAGTTTTCCCATAGATAACATTACGCGCCGACGACACAGAAACTTTGGATCCCTGCTGCAAATAACAGTTTGGTCTTTTTTTCTGAAATTGAGGAAGACAGCCAACAGCCCACAGATGTGCTCTTCTGTGGTTTAGTGAAAAATATTACAGGAGGAAAAGTTATGGTGCCCGAACTTCTTTTCTTCCTATAGGATAACATTATAGCGTTATCGCGGCTTTCAGGCCCGATTCGGAAACGGTGCTAGATAATGGACTTTGTCGAAAAATTTAGCCCTTTACAAACTAGCTAGGACAAATAAGGAATTAAAATGACTTTAAATTTTTTCACGTCAGACTGTTCCTGAGAGATATAACTTATTTAGTATTCCAAGTCCTCATTTTCTGCTCCGATACCATTATTATGCATACATTCTTTGTACTCACTGTCTTTCTATTCAGCTTTTTGGGAAAACTATTCGTGCTACTACATTACTGTTACCATTGCTCCTTTCCGCTTCAGGTTCCATGCCCGTTTCACTTACCGTTTGACGCTCTACGCCACCACTTGCTGTCATCCTTTTACGTTTTGCGATTTGTTTCTTGCTTTCTTTTTTTGCCATTTGTGTGTACTGTATGTTTTTCTTTCTGTTTCTACTTTGCGCCACCATGCCCATTGACATTTCCCATTTACAGGCACCATGTTACTATGTGACAAGACATCACGGTCACACTGCTCCCGACTCACCACCGTGTTCATTACCCTATCTGTTCTCATTCGGTTATGCTTCCTTGTGCACCACTGTTAGCACTTCTGTTTATGCGTTGCTGTTCCTGTTACTATGCCACAAGACATCACGTGGTGGGAGTGGCGTTTTGGGCCTCTTTGGCCCACTTCAGCGTTATGCGTCGGAGCACGGGCCCTATGCGTTATCCTTTGCGCTTACTTGCTGCTATTTCTGTTATTTTTTACCATTTGTGTCTCATAGTACTGTTTCTCTTCTGTTTCACTTTTGCCACCATGCCTATTGCCCATTTACTCGTTTGAAGGCACCATGTTACCATGTGACAACACATCACATGGCAGACTGTTCCTGCTCATGCCACCGCGGCATGTCTTCTCTGTTGTCATTTGCGCTATGCTACTATGTGCGCCACTGTTAGCACTTCTGTTTGCATTGTTTTCCTGTTAGGTATGCCAGAAGACATCATGGGTGGGGAGTGTAAATTTTGCGCCCAAGGCCTCGCTGCTGGGTATTACGCTGTGTATCGGCCCTATGTGCGATATCCTTTGCATTTTCATTTGCTCTTGCATTTCTGTCATTTTTTGCCATTTGTATCTACAGTACTGTTTCTTCTATTTCACTTTACGGCCACCATGCCCATTGACATTTCTGTTTGCAGGCACCATGTTACTAGTGATAACACATCACGTGCAGACTGCCCTGCTTCATTCTAACGCGGTATGTTATTACTTTCTGTTCATTCATTGTGTTACCATGTGTGCCACTGTTAGCATTTCTGTTTGTTTTGCTGCTCCTGCCATTATGCCACAAGACATGATGTGGCAGGGCCGCTACTCCCTACTACCGTGATTACATTCACTATTTCTATCATTCTCAAAAAGAAGGGAAATTAGATGCAAAAACTCTGTTTAATACATTAGTTAGGTTGTTCCACAGCAACAAAAGTGAGGAAATTCGCTGTTAGGTTGAAACCCAACTCAATTCACCCCCAGCACCACACACACACATATCTGGGCATGGGGAGGACAAGTCAATC
>CM028132.1:1456325000-1456332500 GCA_016271365.2 Neoceratodus forsteri | reverse complement strand
CCAACAGGGGACACCACAGGCATAACACAGTGGTCACGTCGCGCATCTCTGCCCAGTTCCTCAGCGCACTGCTGCCACATGCTGTGGAGTACATCCATTTCCACAGCAATGTGGCAGAGCGTACAGCAAACATGCAGGAGTTCCACAGGGTAGCACGTATTTCTGGTGTGCTAGGGGTGATAGACTGCACCCATGTGGCAATTCGCACGCCACCTGGCCCCGATGGGGCAGCATACCGAAACCGGAAGGGGTTCACCAGTGTCAACGGCCAGGTGGTGTGTGATGCCAGTGGGTGCATCATCAATGTCTGTGCCACACACCCTGGTGGAGCACATGATGCCTTCATATGGTACCAATCTGCACTGTGCCATCAATTCAAGAGTGGGGACATCCCCACAGGACATCTGGTGGGTGAGGATGCATGTAGGAGTGGCAAAGTTGGGGCAAGGGTGGGAAAGCCACAGGTGCCATGGTAGTGGCACACAGGGCTATGGGCAAGATGGACCTGAATATGATACTTATCTCCACTATCTCCACACAGGTGACAATGGATAACCATTCTGTCCCTGGCTGCTCACACCCTACCGGTGCCCCACGACCCCATCGCAGCAATGCTATAATGAGGCACATGCAGCCACACGCAACATCATCGAGCTGGTGTATGGGATGCTTAAGGCATGCTTCCGATGCCTAGACACCTCCAGCAGTGCCCTACAGTACAGCCCCTCAAAGGCCTGTGGGATATTCCTGGCATGTTGTATCCTGCACAACATGGCCAAGACCTAATGGGATAGCCACCCACAGGTCGAGAGGGGGACAGTGATAAGGGACGCCCGGTGGCGCCGGTGAAGATGGGGATGAGCAGCCCCGTGGATGGCGGGACCCCCGACTGATCCGGCAGGCCCAGCTGCAGGACACCATCCCGGAGGAGGATTCGCATTCACTGACACAGGTAAGACATGGGGCCATGTGCAGCCAACACTGTCTAGGCTAACCCGCATGGCACACAGGGTAACACACCAGGGTGCATGGCGGGCAAGGGGAGTGGAAGGGTCCAGGCACACAAACACACCATCAGGGAGGGTGAATAGTTACATGTCTATGGACACACACACACACACCAGGCACAAAGCATCATGGGCAGGTGCAGCAGAGCAGGAACAGACATGAAACACAGATCCACAGGCCACCCCACCACCTGTACTGTCCAAGTACGTGTATCAGATGCTGGGCACCCTTGCACCTTGGTGTACAGTACAATGCAGGCATCATCATGCACATGCACCTGTGGACAGCAGTCGGGTGGTGTGCAGGTGTCCGATGTGTGGGCGTGTTGGGCAGGGCACCCACCAGTGCTGCCACCATGACACAGTGCACACAGGGCCCAGCACAGACAGGGCCCATGCTGGAGACAGGTCAGTCAGGTGGCACTGTGCCACGGCCACCCAGGATGCGTGGGCAGCCCGCTGTGACCCAGCAGCACTGGCAGGCTGAGCAAGGGCCACATGGGGTGGCACCGATGTACCACCAGGGTCCCACACTGCAGTCGCGAATTTGTCCGCTGGGGTCTGCAGCATGCGGACATGCCCTGAGGGGTGCCTCCGTCCACCAAAGGTGGCTCATCCTCCAGGTAGGCCTGGAAGAGGGCCTCAGTCTCTCCGGTAGAAGTTCGCCTCCTCCTATTATTTCCACCGGCCTGGCCAGCCTCAGCCTGGTTCTCATCAGTCATGGTGGATCTCTATGAGTGAAGTGGACACCTGTCACTGTGCAGTCCACAGCATTTCTTACGAGCATAGCTGCCGGCTGGGCAGAAGCCCCCTTTCCTCTCCGCATGGCAGATACCGATGGAAAGGGTGCCCTCTGTCCCTTTCTAAGTGCTCTCATCATGATCAGCCCTCAACTCTATATCATCCTCCAGCAATTTCGCGTCCATGAGCATTGTCCTGAGTATCACACAGCATGTAACTCACCTCTCTCACCTGTAATAACCAAAATCTGGCTTGATACAATCTAGTGGCGATTTTTATAGCGCAATACATGCAAATCAGTGTGTGGGTCAATCCTTCTTTAATGATATGCTAATCGGCTACCACTGCGCCTTTGAATGGCTGATCAATGATTTGCATATGTCAGCGAATATCGCGTATTTGCGCTTAGTGCAATACGAAGGTCGGCTGAGCCGATGGGCATGTTTGTGGCTGTGTGCTGCACTGCATTGCGCATGCCCAAAGGAACTGGGATTCGCTGCGTCGCCGTGCTTCTGAACCTGCTGAGCGATCAGGCTTATCTGGCTTATCGCCACTATTGTGCCAGTGGCGCTAGCAGCACTGGGCACTATATGGCGCTTGTGGTACTTCTGCGCCGATAGTCCACTGTGGCACTGGTGTGCTGGAAGCTTAGCAGTCGCTAAGAGGATGTGCCTATACATCCCGGCGGCACTGTGCGTAGTGCCTTGCGCCATTGCCGGACTCGTGTATGCTCCTCGGCCTCTGGCTGTTGGCATGCCATGTGTACGCGTCCCTATTGCTCCTGTCTGGTGACAGCGCCATGTAAAATCGGCGAGGCTGTTCGAACAGCGTGATTGGAGCCTGTGCTGGTCTGATAGCAGCTCACGTGGGGTTACGGCTGAGCGGGCACCATATTGCCTGCTGTAAAGTTGGTGCCATGGCTAGGAGGAGGGCAGTGTCCTGGAGCCAGCTTAAGAAGTGGCAACCTGGTGGCTCTGGTGGAGCCTCACTGTGAGGCACTGTATGGTGAGGCCCTCACTTATGCCTAGGGACCCATGTGCAGCCAGGGCCACTGACCTGGTGGGGGTCACTGGCTGGGGGCCGGTCTGCTGAGCAGTGCGGCACGGTACAGTGACCTCCACGGAGAACGGACCTGTTGGGCGTGGCTGCGTCGCCGCGCTACAGGGCGGGCTCAAATGCCTAGGGCTACATGAGTGTGTCCCATCTGCACCTATATTCTGTAGGGTGTGTGTGTGCTTTGGGTGGTGTGCATGGGTGTGTCAGTGTGTGCAGCTGTGCGATGGATGGTTATGGCTGTGTGGGCAGGCACTCTCACTGGGGCAGGGGCACTCTGCTTTTGAGTCACACTGATGTTTGTCTCACCATGTGTCTCCACAGGCGGATTGTGAGGACACGGACCACGTGTGGATGTGGGCCATGCCAGGGCCGGTGCCAGCAGGATGTTGTGCCACAGCAGCAGCAGCAGCAGCAGCAGCAGCAGCAGCGGCATCAGCAGCGTCAGACCAAGCTGCTGGAGGAGGCGAGTATCATTACGTCATGGATGCTATTGCATGCTGGGGGCAAGACCACCAACCATGCTGGACACAATCAAAGGGAGGTCCATAGTTCCACTATATGAACACTAGTGAGTCCCCACACTGAGTTACAGTGTGCAGTTCGGAGACCATACCTGCATATGGACATGGACTGGGTGGAGAGGGTTCTGGGAGAGGCGACATGGATGGTGCATGGATTGCATCACAAGTCCTATGCAGACAGGTTGACAGAACTTAACATGTACTCCCTGGAGGAGGAGGTGTGGGGATATGATGATGACATACAGCTATTTTACAGGAGGGAACAGAGTGCAGGAAAACAATATTTATAAGCGTAAAGGATGTTCCAGGACTAGAGGGTATGGGATGCAGTTGGAGGGGGCTCGTTTAAGAGGAAACATGAGAAAGTATTCCTTCACAGAATGGGTGGTGGACAAGTGGAACACCCTGCCAGAGGATGTGGTGGGGGCTGACTTGGTTGCAGGATTTATGAATGCATGGGTTAGCCATGAAGGAATTCTGGAGGTCGGGGGTGAGGGGGAACGGACTTATAGGACAACAGAGTGAACGTACAAGGCCAAATGGCCAGACTGGGTGTCCCATAGGCCCTTATCTGCCGACACTGTCTATGTATCCATGTATGTAGGCATGACACAGGTGACCTGCATCACAGTGCAGCATCACGACACGTCTGTGTATGCATCATGGGTGGATCCAGGCATGCACTGGGCACATAGCTGTGTAACTGGCATCGCACCACATTGCCACATCACTTGACAGCCTAGTTTGTACTGTGATTGACGTGGGCAGTGTGTGTGGGTGGTGGTGCGCATAGCTGGTGCCGCCTGTTTGATGATACCTATGTGCATGTTCACTGTGGGTGGGTGCATGCCATCACAGGTGCAGGACATTGGGGTTATATGGGTTGCAGGTTGGGTGGTGTTCAGGGTTGTGGTCAGTCTCAGCCATTGACTGTGTTCCCATTTCCTAGGCCTCGGGTGCTGAGAAGCATGTCCCAAGATCTGCGGCGCCTCACCCAGGTTGGACTACAAACACGGAGCTCCTGCAGGCCATACAGTGCCAGGGTGAACAGCTGCAGCGGCATGGGAGGGACGCCAGCAGGGGAGGACCAGGAACCAGCTGGGCCGTGAGCCCACATTCCCTTCCCCTTCTCCCATGCCTTTCACCCTGCCTTCCTCCAAGTTTTATTCCTCCCTTGAACACACCCTGCCTTTTACCTGTCCCCCCAACTTGTACATAGTTTCACCTGTTATTGTTTATATGTTGTTTTTTAAATATACATTTCTATTTTGATACAACTGCTGTGTTGGTGTCTACTTTGCAACTGGCTATGGGTGCTCCGTTGCGGGTGTACATGCCATCTGTGCTGCTATGGTCCTGGGTATATATGTGTGTGTGTGTGTGTGTGTGTGCCATGGGGAGGTATCACCAGTGGCGGCTCTACACCAGGGCCCGCCAGGGCACGTGCCCTGGTAAAAAAATGCTGTGCCCCAGTTGGTGCCCTATATGATGCAGAGCTTCCCCATAGTGACAATACATCAGTGCCCTGGCTGCCATCTGTTATGCTCCCAGCTGTGCCCTGGTAACCATTTGTGGCTGGAGCAGCTAGTGGGTATCACCAGCATGGCATTGCTAATCTGTTGGTCTTGCCATCTGCTGCCACACTGCTGGGTGCACAGGGTGGAGTCTGGCTGGTATGCTTCTCTGCAGCATGGGGTTGGACGTGTGGCACGGGGTGCATGGTGTTTCCTGCAGTGCCTGTCACTGCACATGAGCAGTGTCTTGGGGCATGGTGCACAGTGTGCTGTGCGATGGGGGACTGATGTGCACTGTGGTTTTCAACCCCTGTGTGGCACTCTCTGCCTGCCAGTGGTTGTGCTGGGGTGTCATGGCTCTGCTATGCTTTTGCTGGCTTGTCTCCATGGGCATGTGGATCATCCGTCCCACCCCAGTGATGCTGTGCTTGGGTGTGCTGGTGTGGTGTGGGTTCTGCAGTGAGTTCCTGTGCCCATGTGTGCATGGCTGGGTGAGCCCCAGCCTGCCTCCTGGATGTGCAGTTCCATTGCTCTGGGGGCTGTGCTTGCGCATGTGGCAGCTCTGCAATGCTCAGCTGAGCTTCCATGGTTGCGCCATAGTGCAGCATTGGCTCAGCTTCTCCTTCCTGGTTGCGCGATGGCGCAGTATGTGCGATATTGAGACGTTGGTTGCTTGCGCAATTTGCTCTGCTCCATGTTTGAATATCGCACCTGTTGTGCATTTGTGCAACTGGTTTGCGCTTGCTCCTACCGTTGCGCCAGTTTTCAGCGCAGTTTGAATATCCAGGCCCTTGTGTACATAGATAGATAGATACTGTGTGTAGATAGATAGATAGATCCTGTCCATAGATAGATAGACAGATAGAAAGATAATGTCTGAACAGAAATAGATAGATAGATAAAAAGATAGATAGATAGATAGATGGATAGATGATGTTTGTACATAGATAGAGAGACTGATATATAGATAGATAGATAAATGGATAGATAGATAGACAGATAGACAGACAGATAGATAGATACTGTTTGTAAATAGATTGATAGATAGAGAGATAGATAGATAGATAGATAGATAGATAGATAGATAGATAGATTGATAGATAGATAGATAGATAGATAGATAGACATACAGACAGACAGAAATAAAGATAGTGTCAGTAGTTAGATAGGTAGGTAGATAGTAATGATAGATTTATAGAAATATACTGTCAGTAGATAGATAGATAGCTAGATTGAATGAAAGATAGTTAAATAGATTGATAGATACTGCATGTACATAGATAGATAGACAAAAAGATAGATAGATAAACAGAGAGATAGTGTCAGTAGTTAGATAGGTAGGTAGATAGATAGGTAGATAGTGTGTGTTCATATATAGATAAACAAACAGATATATATTATATATATTTATATAGCCTGACCAATAAAGAAATAGACAGACACTGTCTGCAGATATACAGTTTAGAACCATACTGTCTGTACATTGATAGATAGATAGATAGATAGATACTGTCTGTACATAGATAGATAGATTGATAGATAGATAGATAAATAGATAGATAAATAGATACTGTGTATATAAAGATAGATAGATAGACAGACAGACAGACACAGAGACAGAGAGATAGATATATAAACAGATACTGTCTGCAGATAGATAAATAGAAAGACGGATAGATAGATACTGTCAATAAACAGATCGATAGACTGATTGAAAAATATTATCTGAACACCGATAGATAGATGGATAGGTTGGTAGATAGATAGATATAGATAGATAGATAGATAGATAGATAGATAGATAGAGTCAGCAGATAGAATGAGAGATAGATAGACAGACATACAGATAAAGAGATAGACAGATACAGTCTGTAGATAGGCAGATACATAGATTGATAGATAAAAAGATATTGTGTACTTAGAAACTGTATATAGATACAGAGACAGACAGACAGATGAAGTGATATATACTGTCTGTAGCTAGATAGATAGATAGACAGATATATAAATAAAGTCTGTACACATATAGATAGACAAAAAGACAGACAGACAGAGAGATAGATAGATACTGTCTGTCTACATATAGATAGATATATAGATAGATAGGTACTGCCATCAGATAGATTGCTAGAAAGACAGACAGATAGACAGTTACTGTTCATAGACTGATAGATAGACGGATATATATTATCTGAGCACAGATAGATAGATAGATAGATAGATAGATAGATAGATAGATAGACAGATAGATAGATACTGTCTGTAGATAGATAGATAGATAGATAGATAGATAGATAGATAGATAGATAGATAGATAGATAGATAGATAGATAGATAGATAAAAACTGTCTGTAGATAGATAGATAGATAGATAGATAGATAGATAGATAGATAGATAGATAGATAGATAGATAGATAGATAGAGTGAGTGAGTCAGTAGATAGGTTGGTAGGTAGATATAAAGATATATAGATATATAGATATATACTGTCAGTAGACATATTGATAGATAGATAGATAGATAGATAGATAGATAGATAGATAGATAGATAGATAGAAAAATACTGTATGTAGATAGAAAGATAGATAGATAGATAGATAGATAGATAGATAGATAGATAGATAGATAGATAGATGGATAGATAAATAGATACAATGTGT
>CM028132.1:1456305000-1456307500 GCA_016271365.2 Neoceratodus forsteri | reverse complement strand
CAGACACAGAGACAGAGATGACAGATATAAGATATCTGTCTGCAGACAGATAAATAGAAAGACGGATAGATACTGTCCAATAGGCAGATAGATAGACTGACTGAAAAATATTTTCGGAATCCGTTAGATACACTTGGATAGGGTAAGTAGATAGACAGATAGACAAATAGACAGATAGACAGACAGCATTATCAGACAGATAGATAGACAGATAGATATAGACAGATAGATAGATAGATGGATAGAAGGATAGACGAATAGATACAATGTGTAGCTAAAGATAGATAGATAGATAGATTGACAGACAGACACAGATATATATATATATATAGATACTGTCTGCAAATAGATAAATAGAAAGACGGATAGATAGACAGTGTCAATAGACAGATAGGTAGACAGATAGATAGATATTATCTGTACACAGGTAGATAGATAGATAGATAGATAGATAGATAGATAGACAGACAAGACAGTACAGACATATATACAGATATTGTCTGTAAATAGACATTCAGAATGATAGATAGATAGATAGATAGATAGATAGGAAGATGACAGATAGATAGAAAGATACTGTCAGTAGATGGATGGAGGCTAGATGAACGGACAGACAGATAAAGAGATAAAGAGATAGACAGATACTGTCTGTAGTTAGGCAGATAGATGATTGATAGATATAAAAGATAATGTGTGTACTTAGGACTGTATGGGCATATAGACAGACAGACAGATAAAGAGTGATAGATACTGTCTGTAGATGAAGAATGAAGATAGATAGATAGATAGATAGATAGATAGATAGATAAATACTGTTTCTAACAGATAGCCAGATAGATGATTGACAGACAGAACATATGAATATAAATGCAGTCATGTATATGAATGAACAAGACAGTTACAGACAGACAGACAGATAGACAGATAGATAGATAGATAGAAGCCTCTGTATACATATAGATAGATATATAGATAGATAGGTACTGCCATCAGATAGATAGCTAGAAAGACAGACAGATAGACTGTTTACTGTCTATGAGCTGATACATAGACAGATAGATATTATCAGAGACGACAGATAGATAGATTAATACATAGATAGATACTGTCTATAGATAGACATATAAACAGATAGATAGATAGATAGATAGGTAGAGTCCAGTGAATGGGTAGATAGGTAGGTAGATAGATATATAAGGTTTACTGTCGATAGATAGATAGATAGATATAGTCTGAACTAATATGATAGACAGACAGACATATACTAGATAGATACTGTCTGTTTACAGACAGATTGATAGAATGAATAGATAGATAGATGACAGATACTGTGTATACATAGATAGACAAATAGATATAGACAGATAGATAGATAGATAGATAGATAGACATATATATACACACAACACAGATGGTTCAGATAAAGAGATAGATAGATACTATCTGTAGATAGACAGTCTAGATAAATACTTTGTGTACATAGATAGATCAGATCGATAGATAGACAGATAGATACCGTGTGTAGATAGATGATGACAGAGCTGTGTAGAGAGACAGATAGATACTGTGTACAGATAGACAAATAGATCCCCGTCAGTAGATAGACAGAGTGATTGATTGAGGAAAGATAGATAGATAGACAATGTATGCACAGAGACAGACAGATAGACAAATAGACAGACAGAATGATAGATAGACAGATAGACAGATAGTTAGACAGATAGATAGATAGATGATGTTTGTACACAGTCAGGAGACCGACATGGACAGACAGACAGACAGACAGACAGATAGATAGACAGACAGACAGACAGACGCATTTATTTATTGCATCTGACCGATTGGGGATTGATAGAGAGACAGCACAGACTAGAAAGATAGACAGTGCAGCAGTTAGACAGGCAGGTAGATAGTAATGATAGATATATAGAAATATACCGTCGCAGATAGACTGATAGCCAGAGTGATAGAAACATAGATAAATAGATTTCGACAGATTGACAAATACTGTCTGGTACATAGACAAACAGAAAGACAGATAGATAAACAGACAGATAGTGTCAGTAAGTTGTGATGTAGTAGGTAGCATTGGCATTGCATTTAAGATTAGACAGACAGATGGATAGATAGAGAGAGATACTGTCAGTAGACAGATAGACAGATATTATCTGTGACTGATAGGTAGGTAGGTAGACAGACAGATAGATAGATACATAGACAGATAGATAGATAGATAGATAGATAGATAGATAGATAGATAGATACTGTCTCGGCCAGATAGATAGATAGACAGATAGATAGACATTGTGATAGAAGATAGACAGACAAGACAGATAGATAGACAGATAGACAGATAGACAGATGGATAGATGACAGAAGGACAGACCTAATCAGACAATGTGTAGCTAAAAGATAGATAGATAGATAGATTGATAATAGTATTGTGATATATATATATAAGGTAGATACCATTCAAATAGATAAATAGAAGACGGATAGA
>CM028132.1:1456275000-1456295000 GCA_016271365.2 Neoceratodus forsteri | reverse complement strand
TAGATAGACAGACAGACAGATAAATAGATAGACAGATACTGTCTGTAGTTAGGCAGATAGATTGATAGATAGAAAGATAATGTGTGTACTTAGAGACTGTATATAGATATACAGACAGACAGATAAAGTGATAGATACTGTCTGTAGATAGATAGATAGATAGATACATAAATACTGTTTCTACATAGATAGCTAGATAGATAGATTGACAGATAGACACCCTCACCCCATTCTCCTATACTTCTGCTGCTTTACACATGTCATGGGGTGAGAGTTAGGGCTGACAATCCCAATGCGCACCCCAATGCGGTTGGGGGGTGGGCAGGGGGTCCAGGGGCATTTTCAACTCTAACAGCATAATTTCCTCACTTTTGTCACTGTGGAACAACCCTAACTAATGCATTAAACGGGTTTTTGCCTCTAATATATATATATATATATATATATATATATATTATAGTATGCAGTAGTTGCTATAATGAATTAAGGTTGAGAGTCATTTCTATATTAAACCCCAAAACTTTGACATTAATAACTTTCCAACCGTTTGATGGATTTGCCTGAAATTTGGAATTTATGATCAAGATCCATAGGCCTTGGATCTGCCAAGTTTTGTACTGGTTGGATATACAGCTGTGGAGTTATTAAGTGTGATCTGTGCGCGTGTTTACGCTTTTCTGGAATTCTGTGGTCGTGCCTACAGGTCGTATGGTTTGCGTGACCGGCCCGAAATCTTCAGTGAACATGCAGCCGGGGTCCCCGATGTGCCTTTCAAAGATTTCGTGAAAAAATATTAAACGGTTCAAAAGTTATTCAAAAAACAGTTTCCCATTATAAGTCAATGGGAAAAGTTAACAAAAAGTTCAACACTTTCGCAAATGCATTTTTACTTTCGCAAATGGGCCTGTTACTTTCGTAAATCGGCCATTTTGTTTTCAGTGGTGATCAGAAAAATGTTTGGCATTTAAATTTGGGACCCTCTAGCAACCTAATTTTTTTGTATTCACCTAGTCGGGCCCTGAGGATGCTTGCCATGTCTTTATTTTGTGTAAACACCCCAGAAATATGTTTTCAAATTTCTGGAAAAATCTTCCATAATTACTTTATGCTCACGAAAGTGTCGCAAATTTTGTGAAAGCTTCAGAAATTGCGACAGTAATTTTCTAGTCTGTGGGAAAATGACAGCAATTCTTTGGCACTGCACTGCAAAATAACCGTTGGGAGTTTTGGGCTGAAATTTGGAGGGAACGCAGCCGACATCTCACAGATGTGCCTTTCAGTGTTGTATTGAAAAAATATTACACGGCGGCAAAGTTATGACACTCCAAAGTTGACAGTTTTTCCCTTAGGATAACATTACGGCACCGAAGCATTACAGGAATCCTTTGGCACCCTGATACAAAATAATGGTTTGGTCTTTTTTCCTGAAATTTGGAGGGAAGACAGCCAACAGTACACAGATGTGCCTTTCAGTAGTTTGGTGAAAAAATATCACATGGCGGCAAAGTTACGGCACTCCAAAATTGATGGTTTTTCCCTTAGGATAACATTACGGCGCCCGACACTTAACAGAAATCATTTGGAGCCCTGCTGCAAAATAACGGTTTGGTCTTTTTTCCTGAAATTTGGAGAGAAGACAGTCAACAGCCCACAGATGTGCCTTTCAGTAGTTTGGTGAAAAAACATTACAGGAGACAAAGTTATGGCGCTCGAACTTTTCTTTTTCCATAGGATAACATTACAGTCGGCACTGCGCCTTTCAGGACTCCGTATCTGGAAGCGGTCACGAGATAACGGACTTTTCGTCGGAAAATTTCTTAGCCCCTAATAGGGCTAAGATTCAAAGTCACCAGGACAGTTGTAAATAATATGACTTTAAATTTTTTTTCTCACGTCAGTACGGTTCCTGAGATATAATGTATTTAGTATTCCAAGATCTCATTTTCCGCCGATACTCATTATTTTGCATACATTATTTGTACTCACTGTCTTTCTCAATGCAGATTTTAGGGAAAACCAGCCTGTGCGCTTACATTACTATTACTGTTGCCCTTTCCGCTTGCGGAATCCGTACCCGTTCACTTACCATTGACATCCTGCGCCACCATATGCGTTATCGCTTACGTTTTCATTTTGCTGCGTTTCAGTTATTCTTTGCCATTTCTGTCTACAGTACTGTTTATCTTACTGTTTCACTTTACATCACCATGCCCATTGACATTTCTGTTTGCAGGCACCATGTTACTTTGTGACAACACATCAGTGGCAGACCATTCCCGTCTAGGCCACCATGTGCGTTACCCTTTCTGTTCTCATTCATGCTTGTTACCATGTGCGCCACTGTTAGCATTTCTGTTTGCGTTGCTGTCCCTGTTAGTATGCCACAACACATCCTCCCACCGCTGCATTACATTCACTATTTCTCGTTATTATTCTCAAAAAGAAGGGAAATTAGAGGCAAAAAACTCAGTTTAATGCATTAGTTAGGGTTGTTCCACAGCGACAAAAGTGAGGAAATTCGCTGTTAGGGTTGAAAACCTCCCTTGGACCCCCCCGCCCAACCGGCATTGGGATCGTGGGTCCTAACTCTCACCCATACTCCTATCCTTCTGCTGCTTTACACATGTCGCACAGGGTGAGGAGTTGGGGCTGATCTAATCCGCATAACGCCCTGTGCCAGGTTGGGGTGGTATCAGGGCTGTTCAACCTAGCACTATTTCTCACTGTGCTAATACAGCAACTCATTGAAATGAAGTTTTGCCTCTCTGCTAACTATATATATATATATATATATATATGGTAGCAAGTAGTGCTACCATAATTAGGGTTGAGGAGCCATTTCTATGTTAAACCCCAAAACTTTGCACCTTTTTAACTTTGCAATCATTTGACAGATATGCCTGAAATTAGGAATACACGATCAAGAACCATAGACCTTGGGATCTGCCAAGTTTAGTACCGGTCGGATATACGGCTGCAAAGTTATTAAGCGTGATCTGCGTACTCGTTTACATTTTTCTGGAATTCTACAGTCGTGCCTACAGGTCGTACGGTTTGTGCGACAGGCCCAAAATCTTCAGGAACATGTGGCGGGTCCCCGATGTGCCTTCAATTTCATAAAAAAATATTAAACAGTTCAAAAGTTATTCAAAAACAATTTCCCATTATAAGTCAATGGGAAAAGTTAACAAAAGTTCGACAGTGTCATAAATGCACTTTTACTGTGCATAAATGGCCCTGTTACTATACATAAATCTGCCATCTTGTTTTCAGTTAGTGATCAGAAAAATGCTTGGCATTTAAAATTGAGACCCTCTAGCAACCTAATTCTTTTTGTATTCACCTTGTCGGGCCCTGAGGATGCTAGCCATGTCTTTATTTGGGGGTAAAACATCCCAGAAATATGTTTTTCAAATTTCTGAAAAAGTACTTTCGCAAAGTAGTGTCGCACTCAGGAAAGTGTTGGAAATTTTTTTGCGACACTTTTGCAAATTGCGACACTACTTTGCGACACTATGCCCAAAATAACAGTAATTCTTTGGCACTCCGCTGCAAAAGAACGGTTGGGAGTTCTGGGCTGAAATTTGGAGAGAACGCAGATGACATCTCACAGATGTGCCTTTCAGTGTTGTATTGAAAAAATATTACACAGCAGCAACGTTACGGCACTCCAAAGTTGACAGTTTTTCCCATAGGATAACATTACGGTGCCCGACGCATTACAGGAATCCTTTGGCACCCTGCTGCAAAATAACGGTTTAGTCTTTTTTCCTGAAGTTTGGAGGGAAGACAGCCAACAGCCCACAGATGTGCCTTTCAGTGGTTTGGTGAAAAAATATTACATTGAGGCAAAGTTATGGCACTCCGAACTTCTCTTTTTTTCCCTTAGGATAACATTACAGCATTCACCGCGCCTTTCAGGGCCCGTATCTCGGAAACGGTGCGAGATACGGACTTTTCGTTGGAAAATTGTTTAGCCCCCATAAAATTAGCCAGGACAGTTGTAAATCATACGACTTTTACATTTTTTTTCTACGTCGTACGGTTCCTGAGATATAACGTATTTAGTATTCCAAGTTCTCATTTTCTGCTCCCATACTCACTCTTATGCATATATTATTTGTACTCTCTGTCTTTCTCTATGCAGGTTTTGGGGAAAACCAGCCTGTGCGCTTGCATTACTGTTGCTGTTGCCCTTTCCGCTTGCGGTTCCGTACCCGTCTCACTTACCGTTGACGTCTACGCCACGATGTGCGTTATCCTTTGCGTTTTCATTTGCGCTTGCGTTTCTGTTATTTTTTGCCATTTGTGTCTACAGTACTGTTTCTCTTTCTGTTTCACTTTGCGTCACCATGCCCATTGACATTTCCGTTTGCAGTCACCATGTTACTATGTGACAATACATCACATGGCAGACCGTTCCCGTCTACACCACCATGTGCGTTACCCTTTCTGTTCTCATTTGCACTTGTGTTACCATGTGCACCACTGTTAGCGTTGCTGTTCCTGTTACTATGGGCCCCCGCTCCTGCCACTGCATTACAGTCACTATTTCTCATTATCATTCTCAAAAAGAAGGGAAATTAGAGGCAAAACACTCCATTTAATGCATTAGTTAGGGTTGTTCCACAGCGACAAAAGTGAGGAAATTTGGTGTTAGGGTTGAAAACCCTTAGACACCCGTCCACCCCAATCGGCATTAGGGTGCGCATTAGGATCGTTGGTCCTAACTCACCCCATTCTCCTATACTTCTGCTGCTTTACACATGTCATGGGGTGAGAGTTAGGGCTGAAGATCCCAATGCTGATTGGGGGTGGGCGGGGGTCAAGGGGTTTTCAACCTAACACAAATATATATATATATATATATATATATATATATATATATATATATATATTATGGTAGCACGGTAGTGGTAGTGGTAAAATTGACTTTAAAATTTTTTTTCTACATCGTACGGTTCCTGAGATATGACCTATTTAGTATTCCAAGTCCTCATTTTCTGCTCCGATACCCATTATTATGCATACATTCTTTGTACTCACTGTTTTTCTCTATGCAGCTTTTGGGGAAAACCAGCCTGTGCCCTTACATTACTGTTACCGTTGCCCTTTACGCTTGCGGTTCTGTACATGTTTCATTTACCATTAACGTCTACGCCACCATGTGCGTTATCCTTTGTGTTTTCATTTGCGCTTGTGTTTCTGTTATTTTTTGCCATTTGTGTCTACAGTACTGTTTCTCTTTCTGTTTCACTTTGCGTCACCATGCCCATTGACATTTCAGTTTGCAGGCACCATGTTACTATTTGACAACAAATCACGTGGCAGACCGTTCCCCGTCTACGCCACCATGTGCGTTACCCTTTCTGTTCACATTCGCACTTGCGTTACCATGTTCACCACTGTCAGCACTTCTATTTGCATTGCTGTTCCTGTTACTATGCCACAAGACATCACGTGGCGGGAGCGCGGGGCCCTCTTGCTGACACATTACATGGTAGGAGGGCCCCGTGCTCTTGCCGCTGCATTACATTCACTATTTCTCATTATCATTCTCAAAAAGAAGGGAA
This sequence comes from Neoceratodus forsteri, assembly GCA_016271365.2. NCBI lineage: Eukaryota > Metazoa > Chordata > Ceratodontiformes > Ceratodontidae > Neoceratodus > Neoceratodus forsteri. The sequence goes on along the minus strand of CM028132.1, from coordinate 1,456,289,427 downwards.
ATTAGAGGCAAAAAACTCCATTTAATGCATTAGTTAGGGTTGTTCCACAGCAACAAAAATGAGGAAATTTGGTGTGAGGGTTGAAAACCCCCCTTGGACCCCTCTGCCCACCCCCCAACCGGCATTGGGGTGTGCATTGGGATCATCGGTCCTAACTCTTACCCCATTCTCCTATACTTCTGCTGCTTTACACATGTCATCTGTCTAACTTTGCAATTCTGTGGGTGGAAATGTTAGTTTTTTTTTTTGACACTTACCTTTCATGTTTCATACATTAAATAGTGTGGTTCTTTAACAGCATCCCAAAGGTGTGTACTCACACTACAAATGCATAATGTTAATGATTAGCTGGTACTGTGGGGTATGTAAACTATTTCTGTATTACCACTGTACTCATACACCAGATTATGTGGTAGGAGTGTGATGGCAGAAGGTTAGGCAGTAGCAGCACTGTAGTCATGCAGGTAATCATGCGGTGATACTGTACATCTTGAAGGACCCGTCCCTCTACCACCACATGTATATGCCAAATCAGATACTGTCACTATATGGGTTGTAGGATGTACACTGACAGAACAGTATAGATATAACAAATGATTTTATGAGACTGTAGGAGCAAAAGGGTCCATGGTACCACATCTGCATTCATACAGTGAATGATTTGTTGCCATTGTGTGACTGCAGTGCCATATCTGTATTTACTACTTATACTTACCATTCTCAAAAAGAAGGGAAATTCATAGCAAAAAACTCCATTTAATGCATCAGTTAGGGTTGTTCCACAGTGACAAAAGTGAGGAAATTCAGTGTTAGGGTTGAAAACCCTAACTCTGAATTCACACACACACCCAGCACCACACACACACACACACACATGCAAGTACGAGGGAGGACCAAGGCAACACTACCAATGACAGACAACCAGCAGCAGGTGACAGAAATAAGAAAAAATTGTCTAAATGTACTACAAGACATCCCCACCCACCTGACCAGGTACTGCATGCTCAGTGGAGATCAACAGCAAAACTGAGGACATGTACACCAAATGTACACATCCCTGATTGCAGCTGCACACAACGTACCACACTTAGCAGTTGCATGGCCTTACCTACCAATGTCCCACACCACAGCACAACTGTTACTGTGCCGTTAGTCAATATAAATGCTGAAGGTGCATGACCACAGTTGTACAAAGGTTTTAACACTAGTGAGTATACATTAATTAAGAAAACTACATAAATTAACTACAAGACACAGCCATGGTCAAGACAAAAGTAGTGTTGCATTTAGTACCTGATTTACATAGTAGTACATTTACTGCCAATGTTTACTCAAGATAGAGAGGCTGATGTAAACATATGGAAAAGCATTGCCTGTTCAATGCTGTGAAATTTGTACTGCCAGTATCAGATGCATTCTTACTGATGAAGGTGTACTGCTCATGTACATACATATACCTTCAGTGTGTTTGAATACTAAAGATGCAGTAAGTATTCTTTGTAAGAAACAGTGTAATAGCGTGGATCAGGCCAAGCAACTTCTAAATATTATAGCACTACTGAGCCAACAATGGTGTAGCTGTATCGGAGATGTGTATAGGGTAGATTTTCCTGTAGGCACTTACTGAGTATGTTGTACCTGATAAAGACAATGTCATTGCATCTGTGATGACTGACATTGAAATAGTGATACATTTACTATTGTTGCAATGAGTGATCTATGCCACTTATGGACACAGCCTAATTTTTTTAATAGTTGTTTCATACTCAGGCTGTATGCCTAGTGTTTGGGTTTGCCACAATTCTGTCACTGATGCTATCAAAGTGATAACTATATTAATTGTGCTACAACAGGAATCAAGTAGGTATAGTGTAGATATAAATAGAATGTCTTTTAGTATAGATTTAACTCACAATGGGATAAGTGTACTAGGATGGCAGGTGTTATTCTCTATTACTGACTGTGTCAGTTATAATCACACTAAGGTTTCGATGATCTTCATGAGTTAATATTCACAGCCATTCTCCAGTAACTAGACAGCGGATGGTGTAACTGGGTGGGACACTGTGTTGCAAAGCTCCTGCAGTGCCTAGCAGAGGGAGAGTATCTACACATGGAGGTAATTAAGCAATAAGGCATGACTAACGGTTATGTTAAATGGTCTGTTAATCACCCTGTAGGGGTTTAATGTTGAATGAGGTGTAGCCGAGTGCCACATGTCACTAGACAGTGATAAACTGACCATTAACATAATACCTGGGAGTGGCTTATTGCTATCATAATAAAACTGTTTTTTAAACAACATTAGACCATGTTCATCATATGGTTAGGCTCTACATGTATGTTAATAAAAACTAAACATAAGGCTGTTAGAATGTTTACAGCCAATCAGAATGCTGCATTTCTCAATCCCTTGTTATAATCAGAGATATTATACCTGTATAACTCCTTGGTTTTGCTGAACTCTATTGCTCAGGTGGTCCACCACATGTGCTGTGGTGTGGGGCATCGGTAGGTAAGGCCATGCAACTACTAAGTGTGGTATGTTGTGTGCAGCTGCAATCAGGGATGTGTACGTTTGGTGTACATGTCCTCAGTTTTGCTGTTGATCTCCACTGAGCATGCAGTACCTGGTCAGGTGGGTGGGGATGTCTTGTAGTACATTTAGACAATTTTTCTTATTTCTGTCACCTGCTGCTGGTTGTCTGTCATTGGCCGTGTTGCCTTGGTCCTCCCCCGTACTTGCGTGTGTGTGTGTGTGTCTGTGTGTGTGTGGTGCTGGGGGTGTGTGTGAATTTGGAGTTAGGGTTTTCAACCCTAACACCGGATTTCCTCACTTTTGTTGCTGTGGAACAACCCTAACTGATGCATTAAATGGAGATTTTTGCTATGAATATATATATATATATATATATATATATATATATATATATACACATACAGATGGCCAGATAAAGAGATAGATAGATAGATACCATCTGTAGATAGACAGTCTAGATAAATATTTTGTGTACATAGATAGATAGATACTGTGTGTAGATAGATAGATAGATATATACAGTGTGTAGAGAGATAGATAGATACTGTGTGTACATAGATAGATAGATAGATAGATAGATAGATAGATAGATAGATAGTTACTGTCTGTATAGATAGATAGACAGATAAATAGATAGGAAAGATAGATAGATAGATAATGTCTGTACAGAGACAGATAGATAGATGAATAGATAGATGGAACGATAGATAGATAGATAGATAGATAGATAGATAGATAGATAGATAGATGATGTTTGTACACGGATAGAGAGATTGATATATAGATAGATAGATAGACAGACAGACAGACATACAGATAGATAGATATAGAGATGCTGTCTGTACATAGATAGATAGATAGACAGAAAGACAGATAGATAGATAAACAGATAGATATTGTCAGTAGTTAGATAAGTAGATAGATGAATAGATAGATAGGTAGATAGATAGATAGATAGATAGATAGATTGATAGATAGATAGCCAGATAGATAGATATATAGAAATATACTGTCGATAGATAGATAGATAGATAGATAGATAGATAGATAGATAGATAGATAGATAGATGGATGCTGTCAGTACATAGATAGACAGAAAAATAGATAGATAAAGGCTTTTTGTGGATAGATATATAGATACATAGATAGATGGATAGATAGATAAATAGGTAAATAGATACTGTGTGTACATAGATATATAGACAGACAGACAGACACAGAGACAGACAGATATATTTTGTATATATATATATATATATATATATATATATATTGATACTGTCTGCAGACAGATAAATAGAAAGGCGGAAAAGATAGATACTGTCAACAGACAGATTGATAGACAGATAGATAGATATTATCTGTGCAACGATAGATAGATGGATAGGTAGATAGATAGATAGATAGATAGATAGATAGATAGATAGATAGATAGATAAACAGACAGACAGACAGATAGATAAATGCTATTTGTACATAGATAGATAGATAGATAGATAGATAGATAGATAGATACTGTAGATAGATAGATCGATAGATACTGTGTGTACATATATAGATAAACAAACAGATATATATTATATATATATATATATATAGCCTGACCGATAAAGAGATAGATAGATACTGTCTGTAGATATACAGTTTAGAACCATACTGTCTGTACATAGATAGATAGATAGATAGATACTGTGTGTACATAGATAGATAGATGGATAGATAGTTAGATAGATATATAGATAAATAGATAAGTAGATACTGTGTGTATATAAAGATAGATAGATAGATAGACAGACAGACAGAGAGACAGAGAGGTAGATATATAAATAGATACTGTCTGCAGATAGATAAATAGAAAGACGGACAGATAGATACTGTCAATAGACAGATAGATAGACAGATTGAAAAATATTATCTGTACACCGATAGATAGATGGATAAGTAGATAGATAGATAGATAGATAGATAGATAGATAGATAGATAGATAGATAGATACCATCTGTGGCTAGATAGATAGATAGATAGATAGATAGATAGATAGATAGATAGTGTCAGTAGATAGAAGGAGAGATAGATAGACAGACATACAGATAAAGAGATAGACAGATATTGTCTGTAGATAGATAGATTGATTGATAGATGGAAAGATAATGTGTACTTAGAGACTGTGGGCCAGATATTCAAAAGGGTTGCACCATGCGTAATAGCGTTGCATTAGAAGTCCAAAAATCACCATTCTGCCATATTCAGCGGAAGCAGTTAGCTACCGAACACATGCTGAGCAACAGCGCCAATGCAAATGAAGGCATGTGCGCGGCGAAGGGGTGGACCCATGCATAAAGAGTGCAATGTGATATTCAAAGACCTGCGCAATGCGCAACAGCGGATGAGCTGGAAGGTGCACCACGCCAGAAATTAGCCAAAATAAAAAGGCTCAAGGAAAAGGTGCAAGAATGCTACAGGGAAGCCACATGAGGCAGGGAGAAAGAGTGTGACAGTGGCAAGAGTGCAATCAGGGGTGCACAGGAGAGAGGACAAGGGAGGTGTGTTGGGCCACAGACTGCAGAGTCCAGTAGGTTACCGATGCAGTGGGTAGCAGTCAGGACAGTGGGGTAACACAGCAAGAACTGCCAGGGGGGAAACACAAGCCAGGGAGATGGACAGTGGCAGCTTCCTCATGGAAGCTGTAATGAGGGGAGTGAGAAGGCATGCTGCAGGGGGATGTGGCCGTGGAAGGGCCCGTCAGTGATCCCCCAGCAGGCAGTGCCGTGCCACGTCAGCTCGAGCTGTACGGATGTAGAGATGAGTGGGCGGTACTGCCTGAACAGGGCAATACTGAGGCAGCTCTGTGAGCTGTGCAGTGTTGTGATGCAGGCACCCTCCACGGCGGAGTCACGCTCTGTCAGTGGAGACAAAGGTAACAGCCTGCATGTGCCTGCTCACCACGGGTACCTTCCAGAGGCCAACAGGGGACACCACAGGCATAACACAGTCAGCCACATCATGCATCCTCACCCAGTTCCTCAGTGCACTGCTGCCACATGCTGTGGAGTACATCCATTTCTCCAGCACTGCGGCAGAGCGTACAGCAAACATGCAGGAGTTCCACAGGGTAGCACGTATGCCTGGCATGCTAGGGGTGATAGACTGCACCCATGTGGCTATTCACACACCACCTGGCCCCGATGGGGCCGCATACAGAAACAGGAAGGGTTTTTCGAGTGTCAACTGCCAGGTTGTGTGTGATGCCAGTGGGCGCATCATCAATGTCTGTGCCACACACCCTGGCGGAGCACATGATGCCTTCAGATGGTACCAATCTGCACTGTGCCATCGATTCAAGAGTGGGGACGTCCCCACAGGACATCTAGTGGGTGAGTATGCATGTAGGAATTGCAAGGTTGGGGCAAGGGTGGGAAAGCCACAGGTGCCATGGTAGTGGCACACAGGGATATGGGCAATATGTACCTGTACATGATACTAATTTCCACCATCTCCACACAGGTGACAGTGGATACCCACTCCGTCCCTGGCTGCTCACACCCTACCGGCGCCCCATGACCCCATTGCAGCTAAGCTATAATGAGGGCACATGCCGTCACCAGCAGCATCATCGGGGCGGGTGTTTGGGATGCTTAAGGCACACTTCTGATGCCTAGACACCTCCCGGCGGTGCCCACAGTACAGCCCCTCAAGGCCTGTGGGATATTCCTGGCCTGTTGTATCCTGCACAACGCATGGCCAAAGACTCAGGATAACCCGTACAGGTCGAGAGAGGAGAAGCGGCAGGGCCGCCCGGTGGCGCCGATGATGGTATGAGCAGCCCCTTGGGCGGCAGGACCCCCGACTGATCCGGCAGGCCCAGCTGCACTGGGACACCATCACGGAGGGCATTTTGCATGACACATGTAAGTCAAGGGGCCATGTACAACCAACACTGTCTAGGCGCAACCCACAGGCACACAGGGTAACACAGCAGGGGTGCATGATGGCAAGGGTGTTAGGGTCCAAGGCACACAAACACACCATCAAGGGAGGGTGAATAGTCATATGGACACACACACACACACACCAGGCACAGCGTACATGGGCAGATGCACAGCAGAGCAAGGAACAGACATGGCAAACACATGGATCAACAGACCACCCCACCACCTGTACTGTCCAAAATACGTGTGTCCAGATACTGTGCCCTGCACCTTGGTGTACAGTACAATGCAACATCATCATGCACATGCACCTGTGGACAGCAGTTGGGTGGGTGTGCAGGTGGTCTGTTGTCAGCGTGTTGGGCAGGGCACCACTGATGCACTGCCACCACATCACCACATTACACACGGGCAGCATCAGACAGGGCCGCACTGGGAGACAGGTCACTCAGGTGGCACTGTGCCGCAGCCACCTCAGATGTGTGGGCGGCCCTGCTGTGTCCCAGCAGCACTGGCAAGCTGATAATGAGCCACATGGGGTGGCACCAATGGACCACCAGGGGTCCCACTGTGTGATTGCGACCTTGTCCGCACAGGGGTGTGCAGCATGCAGAACATACCTGCACCAGGTGTGCTCGGGATGCCCACAGCAGAACCCGGCATTGACAGTCTGGGTGTCGCACGACACTGGGAATGGAGTGTGGAGAGCATACTGTGTGGGGTGTGCGGTACAGGGGCACCCTACTGTGTGCCCAATGTGGCCACGACAGACACCACTGCCTGGGTCAGCCTGTCAATGGCTGCGGTCACATCTGTCCGCAGTCTGACCATATCTGCAAGGATCAATGCATTGTCCCTGCTGTTCCACTCCACAGCCACACACATTGCCTCCACACACGTTGCAACCCACATCTGCTGCTCTACTGATGCCCACAGCAGGTGGGTGTGCTCGTCCAATGGGTCCTGTGCCACATCGGCATTCTGTCCCCCAGGGTATGGAAGGGCCTGATGCTCAACACCCCTTGAGGGTGGGCGCTGTTCACCAGGACCAGGTGTGGGCACGTCAACAGGTGGTGTGCATGTGCCACCACTGGACCCTGTATCCCCAGATCTGGTGGGTGATTGCTGCTACTGCCCCTCCAACTGCTGTGCCCCAGGGACCACTCATTCCACTGCTGTGGCCGCAACAGTGCCAGAAGCCTGCACAGCCACCAGTGCTGCCCCACCGGTGCTGACAGGCACAGCCTGGGACTGTGCTGATGTGCTGGCACACACGTTGGAACCAGCTAGGTCCATGAGTGTGAGCTGTCCTGCTGTGTATCTGTTATGAGACACACACATGTCACTGCCCATTGCAGTCCTTGCTTCATCAATGGTGCAGGTTCGTGCAACAGCCACAGTCATAGCGTGCTGGCATGCTCGCATGCCAGACTGCTGAGACACAGGCTGTGCACCCCCCACACCTGACTCACCGACAACAGAGGTGGCAGCCAGGCGTGCATGCTGGTGCAGTGCATGCCGGCTGGCAGCAGAAGGTGGATGGACCCTCCACCAACACTGGCAGGTCTTCCACACTCATGGTCCCACCACCGTCCCCTGCAGATGAACAGGATCTGTAACAGAAAGTGAGAACATGTTAGTGCATGTGATCAACCTCCCCCCCAACACCACCACCACCATGTCATACCGTGCAGTGATGGGCTTTCACCGGTCTGGAATCCACCTCCTGGTATGCCCTCTATAGCACTACGCTGCATTGATGCAGCCAGACGGTCCTCCGCCGGGGTCAGCTCTGCCACCTCTGGCTGGCCACTGCCTGTGGCAGCGCATGACGCACTGAGGGCTGCCACCTTCTCTTTTACCCATCTCTGGTCTGTCCCCATCTTTTTCTTGCATTCCTGCACGGAGCGCTGGTGGCTTCCATGCAGGTTTATTGCACTGGCTACCCCCTCCCATGCAGCAGCATGGGCCTGAGGGGTGCCCCGCCATCCACTCAGTGGTGGCTCCTCTTCCAGGTAGGCCTGGAAGAGTGCCTCTATCTCTGACTTAGTGAAGTTGGGCCTCCTCTTTACGCCCCACCATCTTCATCCTCATCTGGTCTTTGCTTGGTCATGTGTCGGTCTGTATGGGTGGAAGTGGACACCTGTCACTGTGCAGTCTACAGCATTATCCCATGACCATTGCCCGGAACATCACACAGCTTGCAACTCACCTCTCACCTGCAGTACCCGAATCTGGCCAGCGCAGTCCACTGTCGCATATTTATAGCGCAATGCATGCAAATTAGGAGTGGAGCAACTGTAACGAGATGCAAATCACGCCACTGCGCCTTTGAATGGCTGATCAGATGATTTACATGTGTCGGCTGAATATAGCGCCGTTACGAGTTGCGCAATGCGGTTGAGCCGGCTGAGCCAATGGCGCTTTTCTGTGACTGCGTAGTACACTGCATTTCGCATGCCCAGGTAGCTTACGCAGGCGTCTGCCGTGCTGATGACGTGCTGTGCGCGATCAGCAATTCTGGACATGGCCACCATTGTGCCAGTGGCGCTACGGCGCTGGTCACCAAATGGCGCTGTGGCACAACTGCGCAATAGTCCACTGTGGCACTGGCACACAGGTGACTGATCGCGCAGGACGTGTAGATGTCTGATGATGCTGTGCGTGGCCTTGCGCCACTGACCCATGACCTTGTGCCCGACCTTTTCCCCCTGGTGCTGTACGTCTGGCATGTGTACAGCTCTATCGCACTGTTCGGTGACAGCACAATGTGGACCGACGGCGCTATACGAACAGCGTGATAGGGACTCATTGACTTGTATTGCGTAACATTTCCACGTGGGGTTGCTGCACTGTGGAGCACCATATTGCCACTGTATAACTCTGGAATGGCACACAGGAGAGCTCGACAGTGGGGGGCCTTGGAGCTGGCAAACCTGGTGGCTGTGGTGGAGCCACACCATGGGACACTGTTTGGGGGAATGCCCCTGCAGATGGCACGCACCCATGTGTGGCAGCAGGTGGCAACTGCCCTAGAGCAGGCCACTGGGTGGAGGAGGACTCCTGAGCAGTGCAGGCACCGCTATAGTGACCTGCAAAGGAGGGAGCGTGCTCTGCTGGAGCACCTCAGGGATCGTGCCAGGAGGGGCATTGTGCCTAGGCCAGGTGGATGTGCTGTGTATGCACTGGTATTGTCCACATGGGTGACACTGTGTAATATGACCTGCGCATGGGGGTGGGTTGGGCTATGGTTTGCTGTGAGGGTATTTTCAGGTGTGTGCTGTTTGGGTCTGGTTGTGGGGGCAGGCATACTCAATGGGACAAGGGGCTGTCTGCTTTGGGATCTCACTGATGTGTTTCTCTTCATTTGTCTCCCACAGGCGTGGAGGAGCGGAGGCGGGCCCAGGCTGAGGCCTGGGATGGCAGTGCCAGGGTGGCTGGTGGACGAGGTGTGCCACAGCCACAGCAGCAGCAGCAGCCACAGCCACAGCAGCAGCAGCCGCAGCCACAGCAGCACCTACAGCAGTGGCTTGATGAGGGTGAGTGTCATTACATCATGGATGCTATTGCATGCTGGGGGGGCACGGCCACCTTCCATGGACGACACTACCATGCACGCAACATGTGACAGTCATCACTGTCCAGTGGCACTGCATGTGTGTGTGTGTGTGTGTCACTGGTGGTCCATGCATGCACTGGGCACATGGCTGTGGCACTAGCATCCCACCATGTAGCCATGTTACTGGGCAGCCTTGATTGTGCTGTGATGGACATGGGCGGTGTGTATGTGCAGTGGTACACACGGCTGTTGCTGCCTGGTTGGGCATGTCTTGTGCACGGTCACTGTGGGTGGGTGCAGTCCATCACAGGAGTGGGGCACTTGGCTGTATGCCATGCATGATGGGTGGGATTCAGGGATGTGGACAGTCACGGCCATTGACTCTGATCCCTTGTCCTAGGTATCCAGCTTCTGAGCCAGATGGAGCGGGGACTGTGGAGGCTCACTCAGGTGGCCATCGACACCCACATCATACTTCTTGATTTGCAGCGGCATGGGATGCAGCGCCGGAGGAGGCCCCGGGCACAGCACTGGGCAGGAGGAGGGCAGGCTGCCAGACGGTAGCTGGACATCAGCACACCCCACCTTCCCTCTCCTGGTTGTTCACCCCTGCCCCTTACCCACCCCTACCTCATACCCATACCCCCACCCCTGCTTTGTAAAGATGTGGTTGATTTGTTGTTCTGGTTATTCATCTTCATAATACATTTATATTTTGATATGAATACTGTGGTGGTCTCTGATTTGTAGCTGGCTATTGGTGCTCAGTTGCAGTGGTGTGCATGGCATCTGGGGTGGTATGGTCATGGGTATGTGTGTGCATGTGTGTAGGGTGGGGTCTCTGGTGCAGGTGTGGCTTCCACTCAGTATTGCCGTGTGCTGCCACCCACTGCTGGGTGCTCATGGTGGGTTTGGCTTGTATAGTTCTGTGGTTCATGAGGTTGCAGTGTGCCGGGGGGCCTGGGAATTCCTGCAGTGCTGGTCACTGCACATGGGTGGTGTCTTGGGGTCACAGTGCTGGGTGTGCTGTGCACACAGGGGAGCTGCTGGACACTGGGGTGGTCCGCTCCTTTGTGTGGCACTCTCAGCTTGCCAGTGGGTGTGCTGCAGTACACGGCTGGGACGTGCTTTCTTGTCCCCATGGTCCGTGGCTGTTCCATCCCTCCCCCAGTTATGCTGTGCTTGGGGTGTGGGGGTACATTTTTGGTTCTGCAGTGTGTCCCTGTGACCATCTGTGGTATGGGTGGTGGGCCCCTGCCTACCTCCCTGGTTGTGCAGTTCCACTGCTCTGCTGCTGGGGGTCTCTTTGCTTGCACTATGGCACCTCTGGACTGCTCAGCTGGGCTGCCTTTGTTGCACTATGGTGCATCATCTCTGCTCAGCTTCCCCTTCCTGGTTACACTATGGTGCAGGTTGTGCGATATTCAGACGTTGGCTGCTTGAGCAATTTGTCTTGCTCCATGTTTGAATATCGCGTGTATTGCGCTTGTGCGCAATTGACTTGTGCTTGCTCCTGCTGTTGCGCACTTTTTGGGCACAGTTTGAATATCCGGCCCTGTATATAGATACATAAACAGACAGACAGACAGATAAAGTGATAGATACTGTCTGTAGATAGATAGATAGATAGATAGATAGATAGATAGATAGACAGAGAGATACAATGTGTAGCTAAAGATAGATAGATAGATAGATAGATAGATAGATAGATAGATAGATAGATAGACAGACAGACACAGAAACAGAGAGATAGATAGATATATATATATATAGATACTGTCTGCAGATAGATAAATAGAAAGACGGATAGACAGACAGTGTCAATAGACAGATAGGTAGACAGATAGATAGATATTATCTGTACACTGATAGATAGATGGATAGGTAGGTAGGTAGATAGATAGATAGATAGATAGATAGATAGATAGATAGATAGATAGATAGATAGAAAGATAATGTGTGTACTTAGAGACTGTATATAGATACATAGACAGACAGACAGATAAAGTGATAGATACTGTCTGTATATAGATAGATAGATAGATAGATATAGATAGATAGATAGATAGATAAATACTTTTTCTACATAGATAGCTAGATAGATACATTGACAGATAGACAGATAAATATAAATGCAGTCTGTACACATATAGATAGACAGAAAGACAGACAGACAGACAGATAGATAGATAGATAGATAGATAGATAGAAACTCTCTGTATACATATAGATAGATATATAGATAGATAGGTACTGCCATCAGATAGATAGCTAGAAAGACAGACAGATAGACAGATACTGTCGATAGACTGATACATAGACAGATAGATATTATCAGTACACAGATAGATAGACAGATAGATAGATAGATTAATAGATAGATAGATACTGTCTGTAGATAGACAGATAGATAAACAGATAGATAGATAGATAGATAGATAGATAGATAGATAGATACAGTCTGTAGAGAGATAGATAGATAGATACTGTGTGTACATAGATAGATAGATAGATCCTGTCAGTAGATAGATAGACAGATAGATAGATAGATAATGTCTGTACAGAAATAGATAGATAGATAGATGATGTTTGTACATAGATAGATAGATAGATAGATAGACAGACAGATAGATATTATCTGTACACCGATAGATAGATAGATAGATAGATAGATAGATAGATAGATAGATAGATAGATAGATAGATAATGTCTGTACAGAAATTAGATAGATAGATAGATAGATAGATAGATAGATAGATAGATAGATAGATAGATAGATAGATAGATAGATCAGAATCAGAATCAACTTTATTGGCCAAGTATGTGTACACATACAAGGAATTTAACTCCGGTTATTGCTCTCAATATACTTAATAGACATACAATAAAAACAACAAAAAAACGATAAAAACATTAATACAATAATGCAAAATACAAAATACTAAAATAATATACAATAATTTAGCTAATACTTATATACATAAAATAAATGAATTTAACAATATATACATATGTACAACAAAATATATACAGTACATATGCATATATATAACATCCTAAAAAATTTCATTTTATAATTACAGTAAGCATTTAATGTTACAGATTATTTCACAATTTGTTCATCTGTATAACTGGCTCAAGTGTTCATCAAAGTGATAGCCTATGGAAAAAACTATTCATATGTCTAGTTGTTTTTATGCTATCAAAGATCTATAACGCCCAGAAGGGAGAAGTTGAAACAAATTATGTCCAGGATGTGATAAATCTGCAATGATGTTGCCTGCCCGTTTCCTAACTCTGGACTATACAAATCCTCAATAGAGGCAGGTCAGCACCAATGATTTTTCTGCAGTCCTGACTGTCCGTTGTAGTCTATTACTGTCCTGTTTGGTAGCCGACCCAAACCAGACAGTAATAGATGTACATAGAATAGACTGAATTATTGCAAAATAAAACTGAATCAGCAACTCCTGAGGCAGATTGAACTTCCTGAGCTGACGCAGGAAGTAAATCCTCTGTGTTGAGCTCTTTAATAATTGCAGCCTATGGTTGGACGCCCATTTCAGGTCCTGGGAATCAGAGATCCCAGAAACCTAAAGGTTTCTACAACAGGCACAATACTGTTAAATATAGTAAGAGAGGCAATACTGGAGACTCCTCCTAAAATCCACTATCATCTCCACAGTTTTAAGAGTATTCAACTCCAGATTATTCTGACTACACCAAAGGGTCAACTGCTCAACCTCCCATCTGTATGCAGACTCATCACCGTCCTTAATAAGGCCGATGACCGTTGTATCATCTGCAAACTTCAAGAGTTTAACAGACGGGTCTCCTGAGGTGCAGTCATTTGTGTAGAGAGAAAAAAGCAGAGGGGAGAGAACACATCCCTGAGGAGCGCCAGTGCTAATTATCCGAGTACTAGATGTAATCATCCCCAGCCTCACCTGCTGCCTCCTGTCCATCAAAAAATTTACAATCCAATGACAGGTGGAGGCTGGTACAGTGAGCTGAGTAAGTTTAGAATAAAGAACTTCTGGGACAATGGTGTTGAACGCTGAACTGAAGTCCACAAACAGGACCCTAGCATATGTCCCTGAAGAATCAAGATGTTTCAAGATGTAATGCAGTCCCATATTGATATAGATAGATGATGTTTGTACATAGATAGATAGATAGATAGATAGATAGACAGATAGATAGATAAATAGATAGACAGACAGATAGATATTATCTGTACACCGATAGATAGATGTAAAGGTAGATAGATAGATAGATAGATAGATAGATAGATAGATAGATAGACAGACAGACAGACAGACAGATAGATAGATAGACAGATAATGTCTGTAAATAGACATTCAGAATGATAGATAGATGATAGATAGATAGATAGAG
>CM028132.1:1456265000-1456270000 GCA_016271365.2 Neoceratodus forsteri | reverse complement strand
GTTTAATGCATTAGTTAGGGTTGTTCCACAGCGACAAAAGTGAGGAAATTCGTGTTAGGGTTGAAAACTCTAACTCCGAATTCACCCCCCCAGCACCACACACACAGACACACACACACACACACACATATGCAAGTATGGGGGAGGACCAAGTCAACACAACCAATGACAGACATACAGCAGCAGGTGACAGAAATAACAAACAATTGTCTAAATGTACTACGAGACATCCCCACCCACCTGACCAGGTACTGCATGCTCAGTGGAGATCAACAGCAAAACTGAGGCCATGTACACAAAAATGTACACTTCTCTGATTGCAGCTGCACACAACGTACCACACTTAGTAGTTGCATGGCCTTACCTACCGATGCCCCACACCACACCACAACTGGTACAGTGCCCGTTAGTCAATATAAATGCTGAAGGTGCATGATGACAGTTGTAGAAAGGTTTTAACACTAGTGAGTATACATTAATTAAGAGAAGTACATAAATTAACTACAAGACACTAGCATGCTCAAGATAAAAGTAGTATTACATTTAGTATGTGATTTACACAGTAGTACATTTACTGCAACGGTTTACTCAAGATAGAGAGGCTGATGTAAACGTATGGAAAAGCACTGCCTGTTCAACGCTGTGAAATTCGTGCTGCCAGTATCAGATGCATTCTTACTGATGAAGGTGTACTGCTGATGTACATACATAGACCTTCAGTGTGTTTCAATACTAAAGATGCAGTAAGTATTCTTTGTAAGAAACAGTGTAATTGCATGGATCAGGCCAAGCAACTTCTAAATATCATAGCACTACTGAGCCAACAATGACGTACCTGTATCGGAGATGTATATAGGATAGATTTTCCTGAGGCACTTACTGAGTATGTTGTACCTGATAAAGACAATCTCATTGCATCGGTGATGACTAACTTATTCAAATAGTAATACATTTACTATTGTTGCAATGAAGTGATCTATGCCACTTATGGACACAGTGTAATTTTTTAACAGTTGTTTCATACTCAGGCTGTATGCCTAGTGTTTGGGTTTGCCACACTTCTGTCACTGATGCTATCAAAGTGATAACTATGTTAATTGTGGTACAACAGGAATCAAGTAGGTATGGTGTAGATATAAACAGAATGTCTTTTAGTATTGATTGAACTCACAATGGGGTAAGTGTACTAGGACAGCAGGGGTTATTCTCTATCACTGACTGTCAGTTATAATCACACTAAGGTTTCGATGACTGTAATGATCAAGTTACACTGTTCATCTTCATGAGTTCATATTCACAGCCATTCTCCAGTAACTAGACAGTGTATGAGGTAACTGGGTGGGAAACTGTGTTGCAAAGCTGCTGCAGTGCCTAGCAGAGGGAGAGTATCTACTCATAAAGACAATTAAGCAATAAGGCATGACCAACAGTTATGTAAAATGGTCTGTTAATCACGCTGTAGGGGTTTAATGTTGAATGAGGCATAGCCGAGTGCCACATGTCACTAGACAGTGATAAACTGACCATTAATATAATACCTGGGAGTGGCTTATTGCTAACATAATAAAACTGTTTTTTAAACATTAAACCATGTTCATCATATGGTTAGGCTCTACATGTATGTTAATAAAAACTAAACATAAGGCTGTTACAATGTTTACAGTCAGTTAGAAAGCTACATTTCTCAAACCCTTCTTATAATCAGAGATATTATACCTGTACAACTCCTTGGTTTTGCTCAACTCTATTGCTTAGGTGGTCCACCACATGTGGTGTGGGCTGGTGTGGGGCATCGGTAGGTAAGGCCATGCAACTACTAAGTGTGGTACGTTGTGTGCAGCTGCAATCAGGGATGTGTACGCTTGGTGTACATGGCCTCAGTTTTGCTGTTGATATCCACTGAACATTCAGTACCTGGTCAGGTGGGTGGGGATGTCTCGTAGTACATTTAGACAATTGTTTGTTATTTCTGTCACCTTCTGCTGGATGTCTGTCATTGGTTGTGTTGACTTGGTCCTCCCCCATACTTGCATGTGTGTGTGTGTGTGTGTCTGTGTGTGTGTGGTGCTGGGGGGGTGAATTCGGAGTTAGGGTTTTCAACCCTAACACCGAATTTCCTCACTTTTGTCGCTGTGGAACAACCCTAATGCATTAAATGGAGTTTTTTGCCTCTAATATAAAAATAGATACTGTGTGTACATAGATAGATAGATAGATAGATCAACAGATAGACAGACAGACACAGAGACAGACAGATATATATATATATTATGGTAGCACGGTAGTGCTACCACAGTTAGGGTTGAGGAGCCATTTCTATGTTAAACCCCAAAACTTTGCACCTTAATAACTTTGCAACCGTTTGACAGATTTGGCTGAAATTTGGAATACACAATCAAGAACCATAGGCCTTGGCATCTGCCAAGCTCCGTACCAGTCGGATACACAGCTGTGGAGTTATTAAGCGTGATTTGCGCACACATTTACACTTTTTCTGAAGATTCTCACGATCATCAGACAGGTCGTGACGGTTTGAGCGACCAGCATGAAATCTTCAGGGAGAGTGCGGAGAGGGTCCCTGATGTGCCTTTTGAAGATTTGTTGAAAAAATATTAAACGATTCAAAAGTTATTCAAAAAAACAATTTCCCATTATAAGTCAATGGGAAAAGTTAACAAAAAGTTCAACACTTTCGCAAATGCATTTTTACTTTCGCAAATGGCCCTGTTACTTTCACAAATCGGCCATTTTGTTTTCCATTGGTGATTAGAAAAATGCTTGGCATTTAAATTTGAGACCTCTAGCAACCTAATTCTTTTGTATTCACCTAGTCAGACCCTGAGGATGCTAGCCATGTCTTTATTTTGGGGTAAAACACCCCAGAAATATGTTTTTCAGATTTCTGGAAAAAGTACTTTTGCAAAGTACTTTCGTGCTCATGAAAGTGTCGCAAATGTTTGCGAAAGCTTTCATAAATTGCGAAAGTAATTTTCTAGTCTGTGGGAAAATGACAACAATTCTTTGGCACTGCACTACAAAAGAACGGTTGGGAGTTTTGGGCAGAAATTTGGAGGTAATGCAGCCGACATCTCACAGATGTGCCTTCCAGTGTTGCATTGAAAAAATATTACATGGCAGCAAAGTTACGGCACTCCAAAGTTGACATTTTTTCCCATAGGATAACATTACGGCGACCGATGCATTACAGGAATCCTTTGGCACCCTGCTGCAAAATAATGGTTTGGTTTTTTTTCCTGAAATTTTGAGGGAAGACAGCCAGCAGCCCTCACATGTGCCTTTCAGTGGTTTGGTAACAAAATATTACAGAGAGGCAAAGTTATGGCACTCTGAACTTCTCTTTTTTTCCCATAGGATAACATTACGGCATTCGCCGCACCTTTAGGGTCCCGTATCTCGGAAGCGGTGCGAGATACGGACTTTTTGTCTGAAACCTTCTTAGCCCCCTAGTGGAGGCTATGCACAAAACTAGCCAGGACAGTCATAAATCATACGACTTTTAAATTTTTTTTCTACGTCGGACGGTTCCTGAAATATAACCTATTTAGCATTCCAAGTCCTCATTTTCTGCTCCGATACCCATTATTATGCATACATTCTTTGTACTCATTGTCTTTCTCTATTCAGCTTTTGGGAAAAATCAGCCTGTGCACTTACATTACTGTTACCATTGCCCTTTCTGCTTGCGGTTCCATGCCCGTTTCACTTACCGTTGATGTCTACGCCACCACGTGCATCATCCTTTGCATTTTCACTTGCGCATGTGTTTCTGTTATTTTTTGCCATTTGTGTCTACAGTACTATTTCTCTTTCTGTTTCACTTTGCGTCACCATGCCCATTGACATTTCCTTTGCAGGCACCATGTTACTATGTGGCAACACATCATGTGGCAGACTGTTCCTGTCTATGCCACTGTGTGCATTGCCTTTTCTGTTGTCATTTGCACTTGCGTTACCATGTGCGCCACTGTTAGCGCTTCTGTTTGCGTTGCTTTTCCTGTTACTATGCCACAAGACATCATGTGGTGGGAGTGCGAGGCCCTTCCACCGCCGCATTACATAACTATTTCTCATTATCATTCTCAAAAAGAAGGGAAATTAGAGGCACAAAACTCCATTTAATGCATTAGTTAGAGTTGTTCCACAGTGACAAAAGTGAGGAAATTCGCTGTTAGAGTTGAAAACCCTAACTCCAAATTCACCCCCACAGCACCACACACACACACAGACACACACACACACATGCAAGTGTGGGGAGGACCAAGTCAACACAACCAAAGACAGACATTCAGCAGCAGGTGACAGAAATAACAAACAACTGTCTAAATGTACTACAAGACATCCCCACCCACCTGACCAGGTACTGCATGCTCAGTGGAGATCAACAGCAAAACTGAGGCCATGTACAAGCGTACACATCCTGATTGCAGCTGCACACAGCGTACCACACTTAGTAGTTGCATGGCCTTACCACGATGCCCCACACCACACCACAACTGGTACTGTGCCGTTAGTCAATATAAATGCTGAAGATGCATGATGACAGTTGTAGAAAGGTTTTAACACTAGTGAGTATACATTAATTAAGAGAAGTACATAAATTAACTACAAGACACTAGCATACTCAAGATAAAAGTAGTGTTACATTTAGTATGTGATTTACACAGTAGTACATTTACTGCAGCGGTTTACTCAAGATAGAGAGGCTGATGTAAACGTATGGAAAAGCATTGCCTGTTCAATGCTGTGAAATTCATTACTGCCAGTATCAGATGCATTCTTACTGATGAGAAGGTTACTGCTGATGTACCACATAGACCTTCAGTGTGTTTCAATACTAAAGATGCATTAAGTATTCTTTGTAAGAAACAGTGTAATTGCATGGATCAGGCCAAGCAACTTCTAAATATCCATAGCACTACAGAGCCAACAATGACATACCTGTATCGGAGATGTATATAGGATAGATTTTCCTGTAGGCA
>CM028132.1:1456222500-1456255000 GCA_016271365.2 Neoceratodus forsteri | reverse complement strand
ACAGCGGGGTAACACAGCAACAGCAGCCGGGGGTCAGAAGCCAGGGAGATGGACAGTGCCAGCTTCCCATGGAAGCTGTAATGAGGAGGTGAGAATGCATGCTGCAGGGGCGTGGCGTGGAAGGGCCCGTGTTGGTATACCCCAACAGGCAGTACCGTGCCCGCATCAGCTTTGAGCTGTACACAGATGTAGAGATGGTGGGCGGTACCACCCGAACAGGGCAATACTGAGGGCAGCTCTGTAGGACTGTGCAGTGATGTGATGCAGAGCACCCTCACAGCAGGAGTCACGCTCTGTCGGTGGAGACCAAGGTGACAGCCTGCATGTGCCTGCTCACCACGGGCACCTTCAGAGGCTGACAGGGGACACCACAGGCATCACACAGTCAGCCACGTCACGCATCCTCACCCAATTCCTCAGCCTACTGCTGCCACATGCTGGAGTACATCCATTTCCCCAGCACTGTGGCAGAGCGTGCAAACAAACATGCAGGAGTTCCACAGGGTAGTACGTATGCCTGGCGTGCTAGGGGCCATAGACTGCACCCATGTGGCCATTCGCATGCAACCTGACCCAGATGGGGTCGCATATAGGAACAGAAAGGGATTCTCCATTGTCAACTGCCAGATGGTGTGTGATGCCACTAGGCGCATAATCAATGTCTGTGCCACACACCCTGGCGGAGCACATGATGCCTTCATATGGTATCAGTCCACACTGTGCCATCGATTCGAGAGTGGGGACATCCCCACAGGACATCTGGTGGGTGAGTACACATGTATGGAATGGAAGCTCGGGAGACAGGGTGGGAATGCCACAGGTGTCATGGTAGTGGCACACAGGGATATGGGCAATATGGACCTGAACATGAGACTGATCTCCACTATCTCCACACAGGTGACAGTGGATACCCACTCCGTCCCTGGCTGCTCACACCTGACGCACCCATGACCCCATCGCAACAGCTATAATGGGCACATGTTTCCCAGCAGCAACATCATATAGAGGGTGTTTGGGATTCTCAAGGCATGTTCAGTGCCTAGACACCTCAGCCGGTGCCCACAGTACAGCCCCAAAGGCCTGTGGGATATTCCTGGCCTTTGCATCCTCAACAGCCCAAGACTATGGGATAGCCGTACAGGTTGAAGAGGGGGACAGCGATGGGGACACCAGTGTGGCACGGTGTTGATGGTGATGAGCAGCCCCCTAGGGCCAGTGGGACCCCCGACTGATCCGGCAGGCCCAGCTGCACAGGGACACCATCACAGAAGAGCACTTATACAGAACACAGGTAAGTCAAGGGACATGTGCAGCCAACACTGTCATCAGCCAAACCACAGGCATACAGGGTAACACACCGAGGGTGCATGATGGCCAGGGGGTGGAAGGGTCAAGGCATACGAAACACACCATCAGGGAGGGTGAGCACTCATATGGACACACACACACCAGGCTGAGGCGTGCATGGGCAGATGCACAGCAACATGAACTGACATTGCTACACACACAGCACCACGACCACCCCACCTGTACTGTCCAAGTACATGTGTCAGAATGCTAGGCACCCTTGCCTTGGTGTACAGTACAATGCAGGCATCATCATGCACACACACCTGTGGACAGCAGTTGGGAGGGTGTGCAGGTGGTCCATGTGGGCGTGGGAGCAGAGCACCCAGCAGTGCACTGCCACCACTGACACAATGCACACATGGCAGCACCAGACAGGCCCGCACTGGGAGACAGCTCAGTCATGTAGCACTGTCCCACAGCCAGCGGATGCATGGGCGGCCCGCCATGACCCAACAGCACTGGCAGGCTGAGCAGGGCCACATGGGTGTGGCTGTTGCACCACCAAGGGTCCCACTGTCTGACCTTAACCTTGCCTGCACAGGGGTCTGCAACATCACAGAACAAACCTACCAGGGAGGTGCTCAAGAGCCACAGCAGAACCCAGTATCAACAGGCCTGGTGTCTACAGGCGCTGGGAACAGGGGAGTGGAGAGTGAACTGTGGGGGTGTGTGGTACAGGGGCACCTGACTGTGTGCCCAATGCATCTGACAGAGACCACTGCCTGGGTCAGCCTGTCAATGGCGGCGGTCACATCCGTCCGCATAGTAACCAGCTCTGCATGGTCAGAGCATACTCCCTGCTGTGCTGCTCCACAGCCACAGACAGATGCCTCCACGGACATTGCAACCCGCCTCTGCAGCTGTACTGATTCCTGCATGCGAGTGTGCTCATCAATGGTACCTGTGCTAGCAGGCATCCTGTCCCTCAGGGTGTGGAAGGTCTTGATACTGCACCCCTTGAGGCCGGAGCTATTCACCAGGACCAGGAATGGGTGGATCAAGGGCAGCGGACATGTGCCACCCACTTGACACTGTACCCCCAGACCTGGTGGGTGACTGCTGCTGCTGCCCGCCAACTGCTGTGCCCCAGGGTCCCACTCGTTCCACAGCTGTGCTAACAGTGCCAGACACCTGCACAGCCACTGGTGCTGCCCACCGGTGCTGACAGGCACAGCCTGGGACTGTGCCAAGCATGTCTGGTACACAAGTTGGAACCAGAAAGGCCCAGGGGCACGTGCTGGCCTGCTGTTGTGTCCGTCATGGGACACACAACTATCACTTCTGCAATCCTTGCATCATCAATGGTGCAGGTATGTGCTACAGCCATAGTCA
Source organism: Neoceratodus forsteri (assembly GCA_016271365.2). Lineage (NCBI taxonomy): Eukaryota > Metazoa > Chordata > Ceratodontiformes > Ceratodontidae > Neoceratodus > Neoceratodus forsteri. The sequence continues at coordinate 1,456,252,318 of CM028132.1, read as the reverse complement.
CAGTGTGCTGGCATGCTTGCATGCCAGACTGCTAAGACACAGGCTGCACCCCCACCAGATCACCGACACCAGGTTGGCGGCCCAGCGTGCATGCTGCTGCGGTGCCTGCTGGCTGGTGATAGAGGTGGATGGAACCTCCTCCATGTCAGCAGGTCATCATCACTGCCCGGACCACACCACTGTCTCCTGAAGGCAGACAGGATCTGTAACAGAAAGAGAGTACATGTGAGTGCATGTGAACAACCTTCCCCCAAACCCCCCCAACACCACCACCATGTCATACAGCGTGCAGTGATGGAAGCACCACCTGTCTGGAATCCACCTCTGATGCTGCCCTCCAATAGCGCTCACACTTAGGTGATGCAGCAGTGTCTCCTCAGCCAGGGTCAGCTCCAACACCACTGGTGGAGCCCCGCCGGCCTGGCCACATGCCACCTGAGCTCCACCTTCTCCTTCAACCTCCTAGGGTCTGTACCCATCTTCTTCTTGCATTCCTGCATGGGCTGGTGGCTTCACATGCAGGTTCCCGACAAGCTACCCCTCCCCATACAGCACCACGGGACTGAGGGTGCCACCAAATCCACTCAGTACTGGCTCCTCATCCAGGTAGGCCTGGAAGAGGGCCTCTGTCTCTGCTGGGGTAAAGTTGGGCCTCCTCCTATGCCCACCATCCTCTCCCTCACCTTGGCTCTGCTCGGTCATGGCGATCTGTATGGGGGCAAGTGGACACCTGTCACTGTGCAGTCTACAGCATTTTCCCATGACCATTGTCCAGAACATCTCACAGCATGCAACTCACCTCTCACCTCTCACCTCTCACCTGCAGTAACGAATCTGGCCAAGCGCGGCCAGTATCACACATTTATAGCGCAATGCATGCAAATTAGGGTGGAGCAACTATAATGACATACAAATCCATGCCACTGTAACGCTTTGAATGGCTCACTCAGATGATTTGCATGTATCGGCTGAATACTCACTGAATTTGCGCTTTGTATCTTATCTGGTTGAGTCAGCTAAGCCAATGGCGCAGATCTGTGACTGAATGGTACATTGCACATGCCCAGATAGCTTACGCAGGCATCAGCCATGCTGATGTGCTGTGCGTGATTGGCAATTCAGGCCATGGCCACCCATTGTGCCAGTGGGCGCTACAGCACTGGGCATTATATGGCACGCTGTGGCACTACTGTGCAATGATCACTGTGGCACTGATGCATGACTGGTGGATCACGCGGGATGTGTATACATCCAGATGGCACTGTGCGTGGCCTTATGTCATTGCCCATGACCCTGTGTCCGACCTTTGCCCCCTGGTACTGTTTGGCTGCCATGTGTATGGCCCTATTGCGCTGTCTGGTGACAGCTCTATGTGAAGTGACGGCACTGTTCGAACAGCATGATTGGAATCTGTGGTGGTCTATTGCGCAACATCTCCACATGGGGTTATGGCACAGTGGGCCACCATATTGCCTGCTGTAAAGTTGGTACCATGGCTCACAGAAGAGCAGTACCGTGGAGCCCTGTTGAAGTGGCCAACTTGGTATCCCTAGTGGAGCCCCACTATGGGGCACTTTATGGTGAGGTGGCCCTCACCATTGCCAGGATGCAGGTGTGGCAGCAAGTGGCCACTGACCTGGTGGGGTCACTGGATGGTGCCGGTCAGATGGTGTGCCGGCACCGGTGCAGTGACACCGCCGTGAGATCCTGATCTTCTCGATTGGCTCGGTCATGTGCCAGGAGAGGCGTGGTGCCCTAGGCCAGGTGGGTGTACCATCTATGCACCTGTATTCTCTGTGAGGGGGTGGAGTGTGTGTTTTGGTGGCTGTGCATAGGTGATGGCTCTGCCATGGTTGGCTGTGTCAGTGTGTGCAGGTGTGAGATGCATGGATGTCTGCTGTGTGGGCAGGCACTCTCACTGGGGCAGGGGCAGTCTGCTTTGGAGTCACACTGATGTTTGTCTCAACATATATCTCCCACAGGCCGGGATGTGAGATGCAGGCACGGGGTGAGGAGGGGCCGATGCCGAGGGGCGGTGCCAGTGGAGTGTTGTGCCCCAACAGCAGCAGCAGCAGCAGACCCAGCTGCTTGAGGAGTGTGAGTATCATTACTTCATGGATGCTATTGCATGCTGGGGGGGCAAGACCACCAGCCATGCACAACACAACCATGCAGGAAAGGGGAGGTCATAATTCCACTATACAAGACACTAGTGAGGCCCCACCTGGAGTACAGTGTACAGTTCTGGAGACCATACCTACCTATGGACATAGACTGGGTAGAGAAGGTTCAGAGGAGGGCAACAAGATGGTTGCATGGATTGCATCACAAGTCAATGAAGACAGATTGAAGGAACTGAACATGTACTCCCTGGAGGAGAGAGGGAGAGAGGGATATGATGAGACATACAAGTATCTTACAGGGAGGAACAGGGTGCAGGAAAACACTATTTTAAGCGAAAAAGATGTTCCAGGACTAGAGGCATGGGATGAAGTTGGAGGGAGGACGATTCAGAGGAAACATGAGAAAAGAATTTCTTCACAGAGCAAGTGGTGGACAAAGTGGAACCTACCCTGCAGAGGAAGTGGTGGGGCTGGAAACATTCACAGGATTTAAGAATGCATGGGATGGACATAAAAGAATTCTGGAGGTCAGGGTATGGTGCAACAGACTTATAGGAAAACAAAGTGAACACAAGCTCAAATGGGCAGACTGGGTGGGCCATAGGCCCCTTATCTGCAGACTACTGTCTATGTATCTATGTATGTATGCAAGACACAGGTGACATGCATCACTGTCCAATGTACAACACGTCTGTGTGTCACGTCACTAATTGGTCCATGCATGCACTGTGCACATAGCTAATGTAAATGGCAGCCGCACCACATTACAGCGTCTTGACGGCCTTGTTTGTGCTTAGCAGTGGACATGGGCAGTGTGTGTGTGCAGTGGTGCCTAGCTGGTGCCGCCTGTTTGTGATGGCCATGTGCATGTTCACTCTGGGTGGGTGCATGCCATCACAGGTGTGGGACATTGGGCTATATAGCTGCAGGTTGGGTGGTGTTCCAGGGTTGTGGTCGGTCACAGCCATTGACTGTGTTCCCATTCCCCTAGGCCTCCACAGTTCTCTGAGGAGGATCCGTCATGACATACGAGGCCTGACACAAGTGTTCCTGGATAACCAGGCCATCCTGAATTCCATAAGGAGACATGGCCTCTGGAGGGAGAGCATCACGGAAAGCAGACCAGGCACAGGATGACCACCCTGCTGGGCCTTGAGCCCAGTACCATTCCCACTTCACCATCCCTACCACCCTGCCTTCCCTCAACAAGTTATTCATCCCTACCCCTTGACCACCCCTACCTTGTACCCGTCCCCCCCTTGTAAATAGTTCTTGTTTATTGTTTTGTAATTTACTCTTTGAAAATCTGAAAAAACATTTATATTTTGATATGAATACTGTGTTGGTCTCTGATTTGCAGCTGGCTATGGGTGCTCAGTTGCAGTGGTGTACATGCCATTTGGGGTGGTATGGTCCTGGGTATGTGTGTGTGTGTGCGTGTGTGTGCATGGGGAGGTATCTCCAGCATGGCAGTGACTTTCTCTTGGTCTTCCATCTCCTGCCACCCACTGCTGGATGCACAGGGTGTGTCTGGCTTGTATGCTTCTCTGCTGCAGGGGTTGATGTGTGCTGGGGGATGCATGGTTTCCTGCAGTGCCAGTCACTGCACATGGGTGGTGTCTTGGGTCATGGTGCAGGGTGTGCTGTCGTCGTATGGGGGGCTGATGCACTGTGGTTGTCAACCCCCTGTGTGTGGCACTCTCAGCCTGCCAGTGGTTGTGCTGGGGTGTCATGGCTCTGCTGTGCTTTGATGGCTTGTCCCCATGGGCCAGTAGATCATCCATCACACTCCCAGTGATGCTGTGCTTGGGGTGTGCAGGTATCTTGTTGGTTCTGCAGTGTGTTCCTGTGCCCATGTGTGGCATGGCTGGCAGTGGGCCCCAGCCTGCCTCCCTGGATGTGCAGTTCCATTGCTCTGGGGGGGCTCTGCTTGTGCTATGGCACCTCTGGACTGCCCCAGCTGGGCTTACCCTGGTTAGCTATAGTGCAACATTTCTGTAGCTTCTCTCTTCCTGGTTGTGCTAGCAAGTAGCAGTATGCGATAATCAGACATTGGCTGTAGCTAATTTGTTCTGCTCCATGTTTGAATATCTCACCTGTTGCGCATATGCGCAATTGGTTTGTGCTTGCTACTGCTGTTGCACACATTTTGGAAGCAGTTTGAATATCCGGGCTAGTGTGTACATAGATAGATAGATAGATAGATAGATAGATAGATAGATAGATAGATACTGTCTGTAGATAGATAGATAGATAGATAGATAGATAGATAGATAGATAGATAGATAGATAGATACATAGATAGATATTGTGTGTACATAGATAGATAAATATTTAGCTAGATAGATAGATAGATAGATAGACAGACAGATATATGTATATATATATATATATATAGACAGAAAGACAGATAAAGAGATAGATAAAATCTGTATATAGTCTAGATAAATACTGTGTACATAGATAGATACTGTGTGTAGATAGATAGATAGATAGATAGACAGATAGATAGATACTGCGTGTAGAGAGATAGATAGATACTGTCAGTACATAGACAGATAGATAGATAGATAGATAGATAGATAGATAGATAGATACACAGACAGATAGGTAGATACATAGATAGATAATGTCTGTAAATAGCTAGATAGATAGACAGATCTGTAGATAGACAGTCTAGACAGAATACTGTGTGTGTAAGATAGATGAGATGAATAGATAGATACAGTGTGTAGATGAGACGGATGGATGTATGCTGTGTGTGTGGGGAGATAGATAGATAGATGGATAGATAGATGGATAGATGAATAGATGAATGACTGTTTTTGTGGAGTAGATAGATGGATAGATAGATGGATAGATAGATGAATACTATGTGAGATGAGATGAGATAGATAGATAGATAGATAGATGAGATAGATAGATGAGATAGATTGACAGACTGGTAGGTAGATAGGAAAGATATATAGATAGGTAATGTCTGTACAGGAGATGGATAGATAGATAGATAGATAGATAGATAATGGATAGATGAAGATAGATAGTTAGATGACGTGTTGAGATAGATGGATGGATATATACTGTGTGTAGAAATAAAGATAGGCTAGATACTGTGTGTACATAGATAGATGAATGAATAGATAGATAGATGAATAATATAGATGGAGTGCTGTCTGTAGATAGATGATGGATGGATGGATGGATGGATGGATGGATAATAGATGCATCAATGAATACATGAATGAATGTTAGTGCATGGATGAAATATTTGGATGGATGAGACGACAGAATATATATTTATATAGACGACGGACAAAGGATAGATAGATAAATCTGCAGATAGTCTAGATAAATACGGTGTGTACATAGATAGATACTGTCTGTACATAGATAGATAGATAGATAGATAGATAGATAGATAGATAGATAGATACATGGATTGATCGAGAGATAGATAGATAGACAAACAGACAGAAAGATAGTGTCAGTAGTTAGATAGGTATTTAGAGAGAAATATAGATATATAGAAATATACTGTCAATAGATAGATAGATAAATAGATAGATAAATTGATAAATAGATTGATGAGATGAGATGGTTGCTGTTTGTACATAGATAGATAGACAGAAAGATAGGTGGATAAACAGATGAATGGTGTCAGTAGTTAGATGGGTGGGTAGATGAGATGAGATGAGATGAGATATACTGTATAGATACATAGATGAATGAATATAAATATTTAGATATAGATAGAGACAGACAGACAGACAGATATATATTATAGACAGACAGCCAGATAAAGAGATAGATATATAAAATCTGTAGATAGTCTAGATAAATACGGCGTGTACACAGATAGATACTGTGTGTAGATAGATAGATAGATAGATAGATAGATAGATAGATAGATAGATACTGCATGTAGAGAGATAGATAGATACTGTCTGTACATAGATAGATAGATAGATAGATAGATAGATAGATAGATACATCGATCGATCGAGAGATAGATAGACAAACAGACAGAAAGATAGTGTCAGTAGTTAGATAGGTATTTAGAGAGAAAGATAGATATATAGAAATATACTGTTAATAGATAGATAGTTAGACAGATAGATAGATAGATAGATAAATTGATAAATAGATTGATAGATAGTTGCTGTTTGTACATAGATAGATAGACAGAAAGATAGATTGATAAACAGATAGATAGTGTCAGTAGTTAGATAGGTAGGTAGATAGACAGATAGATATACTGTATAGATAGTAGATAGATAGATAGATAGATAGATAGATAGATAGATAGATAGATAGATAGATAAATAGATAGACATACAGATAGATAGATAGATGGATAGATAGATAGATGCTGTCTGTACTTAGATAAAGTAGATAGACAGAAAGATAGACAGACAGATAGACAGATAGATAGATAGATAGATAGATAGATAGATAGCCAGATAGATAGTGTCCGTAGTTAGATAGGCAGGTAGATAGAAAGATAGATATATAGAAATATTCTGCCAGTAGATAGATAGGCAGATAGATAGATAGTTAGATAGATAGATACATCGATTGATGCTGTATGTACATAGATAGACCGAAAGATAGATGCTTTTTGTACATAGATAGATAGATAAATGGATAGACAGACAGATAGACAAACAGACAGACAGATAGATAGATGGATACTATTTGTAGATAGATAGATAGATAGATAGATAGATAGATAGATAGATAGATAGATAGATAGATAGATAGATACTGTCTGTAGATAGATAGATAGATAGATAGATAGATAGATAGATAGATAGATAGATAGATAGATATTGTGTGTACATAGATAGATAGATAAATATTTAGATATATAGATAGATAGACAGACAGACAGATATATATATATAGACAGATAGATAAAATCTGTAGATAGTCTAGATAAATACTGTGTGTACATAGATAGATACTGTGTGTAGATAGATAGATAGATATATAGATAGATAATACATACATACATACTGCGTGTAGAGAGATAGATAGATACTGTCTGTACATAGATAGATAGATAGATAGATAGATAGATAGATAGTTAGTTAGATACATAGATAGATAGATAGATAATGTCTGTAGATAGCTAGATAGATAGACAGATAGATAGATTAGAATGATAGCTAGATAATGTCTGTACAGAGATTGATAGATAGATAAATAGATAGATAAAGAGAAAAATAGATAGATAGATGATGTTTGTACATGGATGGATAGATTATATATAGATAGATAGATAGATAAACAGACAGACAGACAGACAGATAGATAGATAGATAGATATAGATAGATAGATAGATAGATACTGTTGGTACACAGATAGATAGAAAGATAGATAGATAGACAAACAGACAGAAAGATAGTGTCAGTAGTTAGACACGTATGTAGAGAGAAAGATAGATATATAGAAATATTCTGTCAGTAGATAGATCGATAGATAGATAGTTAGATAGATACATCGATTGATGCTGTATGTACATAGATAGACCGAAAGATAGATGCTTTTTGTACATAGATAGATAGATAAATGGATAGACAGACAGATAGACAAACAGACAGACAGATAGATAGATGGATACTATTTGTAGATAGATAGATAGATAGATAGATAGATAGATAGATAGATAGATAGACAAACAGACAGAAAGATAGTGTCAGTAGTTAGACACGTATGTAGAGAGAAAGATAGATATATAGAAATATTCTGTCAGTAGATAGATCGATAGATAGATAGTTAGATAGATACATAGATAGATGCTGTATGTACATAGATAGACAGAAAGATAGATGCTTTTTGCACATAGATAGATAGATAGATAGATAGATAGATAGATAGACAGACAGACAGACAGACAGACAGACAGACGGATAGATGAATACTATCTGTACATAGATAGATAGATAGACAGACAGATAGATAGATAGATAGATAGATAGATAGATAGATAGATAGATAGACATACAGATAGACAGATAGACAGATTGATAGTGTCAGTAGATAGGTAGGTAGCTAGTAAGATAAATATATAGAAATATAATGTCAGTAGATAGATAAATAGATGGATAGATAGATAGATAGATATATAGATAGATAGATAGATAGATAGACAGACAGATAGATAGACAAAGTCAGTTCACATGTCGATTGACAGGCAGACAGATAGATAGATAGATGCTGTCTGTATACAGGTAGATAGATAGATAGATAGATAGATAGATAGATAGATAGATAGATAGATAGATAGACAGACAGACAGACAGACAGGCAAACAGACAGATAGATAGATAGATAGACACATAGATACTGTCTGTAGATAGATAGATAGATGGACAGATAGATACATAGGAAAGACAGATAATGTCTGTACAGAGATAGATAGATCAATAAATAGATAGATAGAAAGATAGATAGATAGATACATGATTTTTGTACTTAGATAGAGAGATTGATATATAGATAGATAAATTTACAGACAGACAGACAGATAGATAGATAGATAGATAGATAGATAGATAGATGCTGTATGTACATAGATAGACAGAAAGATAGATGATTTTGAACATAGATAGATAGACAGATAGACAGATAGATAGATAGATAGATAGATAGATAGATAGATAGATAGATAGATAGATGGTGTCAGTAGATGGGTAGGTAACTAGAAAGATAAACGTGTAGAAATATACTGTCAGTAGATCGATAGATAGATAGATAGATACTGCATGTAGAGAGATAGATAGATACTGTCTGTACATAGATAGTTGGATAGATAGATAGGTAGATAGATAGATAATGTCTGTAGATAGCTAGATAGATAGACATATCGATAGATTGGAAAGTTAGATAATGTCTGTACAGATATTGATAGACAGATAAATAGATAGATAGATAGATAGATAGATAGACAGACAGACAGATAGATAGATAGATACTGTTGGTACACAGATAGATAGATAGATAGATAGATATAGATAGATAGATAGATAGATAGATAGATAGATCAATAGATCGATAGACAAACAAAAAGAAATATAGTGTCAGTAGTTAGATAGTTATGTAGAGAGAAAGATAGATATATAGAAATATACTGTCAGTAGATAGATAGATAGATAGATTGATAGATATATAGATACTGTCTGTACATAGAAAGATAGACAGAAGATAGATTGATAAAAAGATAGATAGTGTCAGTAGTTAGATAGGTAGGTAGATAGACTAGATAAGATACTATAGATAGATAGATGAGAGATAGATAGATGGATAGATAGATGGAATGGACAGACGGAATAGATACATAGATGAATGAATAGATAGATGTCTGTACTAGATACAGGATAGATGAAAGATAGATAGATAGATAGATGAATAGATAGATAGATGAAGATAGATAGATAGTGTCTGTAGTTAGATAGGCTGGATAGATGAAGATAGATATATATAGAAACATTGCTGTCAGCAGATAGATGATAGATAGATAGATAGATAGTTAGATACATAGATAGATGCTGTATGTACATAGATAGACAGAAAGATAGATGCTTTTTGTATATAGATAGATAGATAGAAAGATAGATGGATAGACAGACAGATAGACAAACAGACAGACAGACGGATAGATGGATACTATTAGTAGATAGATAGATAGATAGATAGATAGATAGATAGATAGATAGATAGATAGATAGATAGATAGAAAGATAGTGTCAGTAGATAGGTAGGTAGCTAGGAAGATAAATATATATAGAATATAATGTCAGTAGATGATAGATAAACAGATAGACAGAAAGACAGACAGACAGATAGATAGCTAGACAGATACTGTCTGTATACATATAGATATATATATAGATAGATAGGTACTGCCATCAGATAGATAGCTAGGAAGACAGTCAGATATATACATACTGTCGATAGATGGACAAATAGACAGATATATATTATCTGTACACAGATAGATAGAAAGATAAATAGATAGATACTGTCTGAAGATAGACAGATAAAAATATAGATAGATAGCTATATAGATAGATAGAGTCAATAGATAGATAGGTAGGTAGGTAGAAATGTCAATATGTAGATATATACTGTCAGTAGATATATAGATAGATAGATAGATAGACAGATAGATAGACACAGTCTGAACTAATATAGATAGATAGACAGATATATACTAGACATATACTGTCTGTCGACAGATAGATTGATAGAGAGATATAGCAAGCTAGATAGATAGATAGAAACTGTGTGTACATAAAAATTAAATATATATAGATAGATAGACAGATATATATATATAGACAGATGAACAGATAAAGAAATAGATACTATCTGTAGATAGACAGTCTAGGCAGATACTGTGTGTAGATAGATAGATAGATACTGTGTGTTGATAGATAGATGGATATATACTGTGTGTAGAGAGATAGACAGATAGATAGATAGATAGATAGATAGATAGATAGATAGATAGATAGATAGATCAATAGACAAACAGACAGAAATATAGTGTCAGTAGTTAGATAGGTATGTGGAGAAGATAGATATATAGGAAATATACTGTCAGTAGATAGACAGATAGATAGATAGATGAATAGATAGATAGATGGACAGATAGATAGATTGATAAATAGATGAATGGATAGATGAATGGATAGATGAATGGATGAATAGATGCTGTCTGTACATGAATAGACAGAGATGGATTGATAAACGGATGAATGGTGTCAGTAGTTAGATTGGTGGGTAGATAGACGGATAGATATACTGGATAGATGGATGGATGAGAAGACGGACAGATGAATGCATGGATAGATGAATGAATGAATTAACGTCTTGGACTTAGATACAGTGGATAAGACAGAAAGATGAATAGATAGATAGATAGATAGATAGATAGATAGATAGATAGATAGATAGTGTCCGTAGTTAGATGAGCAGGTAGAATAGAAAGATAGATGTAAAATATTCTGTCAGAGATAGATCGATAGATAGATGGAGATAGTTAGATAGATACATGAATAGATGCTACCATCTACATAGAACAGAAGATAGATGCTTTTTGTACATAGATAGATGAATAGATAGATAGATAGACAGACAGACAGATAGACAGAGAGGCAGACTGGCGAGACAGACAGACAGACAGGCACGAGCGGATAGATCAGATACTATTTGTACATAGATGAACAGATAAATAGATTGATAAATAGATGAATGAACAGATAGATAGATGAATAGATGAATGAATAGATGGATAGTGTCAGTATGAGTGGGTGAGTAGCTAGAAGTTAAATATATGAAATATAATGTCAGTAGATGAATGAAATAAGATGAATGTAGATGAACAGACAGATGAAAAGAGTCAGTTCAACGTGTTGATTGACAGGCAGACAGATAGATAGATAGATGTTGTACTGTATACAGGTAGAGAAAAATAGATAAGATAGATGAATAAATAGATGAGAGACAGATAGATAGATAGATAGATAGATGAACAGACAGACAGACAGACAGGCGAGCAGACAGATATATAGATGAGCATGCACATAGATACTATCTGGATAGATAGATAGATAGATAGATAGATAGATAGATAGATAGATAAGATAGATAATGGAAGATGAATGAAGATAATGTCTGTAAGAGATAGATAGATCGATAAATGAATAGATAGAAGATAGATGAATGCATAATGTTTGTGCTAGGATAGAAGTTGATATACAGATAGATAAGATTACAGCCAGACAGACAGATAGATAGATAGATAGATAGATACATAGATAGATGCTGTATGTACATAGATAGACAGAAAGATAAATGATTTTTGAACATAGATAGATAGACAGACATGTAGACAGACAGATAGACTGATAGAAGGATACTATTTGTACATACATAGATAGATAGACAGATAGACAGATATACAGACAGATAGACAGATAGATAGATAGATAGATAGATAGATAGATAGATAGATAGATAAACAGACAGACAGAAAGACAGATAGATAGACACAGTCAGTACACATGTAGATTGACAGGTAGACAGAGCGATGGCTAGATGCTCCTCACCAGCGGCACAGATAGATGAATGTGAGATGGATCGATGAACCAAGCTGACAGATAGATGAAGATAATATGAATGAGATAGATGAATGAATGCGGCGGCTGTCTGTAGATGAATAGATAGATGGATAGATAGATAGATAGATAGATAGACAGATGAGATGCATAAGAAAGATAGATGAATCGATAATGTCTGTACAGAGAGATAGATGATCGATAAATAATAGATAGTAAGATAGATATTTACTCTCTGTAGATGAGAGATAAGATGAACCAGATGGATGGGAAGAAGGATTCAGATAATGTCTGTACAAGGAGATAGATGGTCGATAAATAGATGGATAGAAGATAGATAGATGAATACATGATGTTTGTTCTTAGATAAGAGATTGATGTATAGATGAGATAGCTAAACTTACAGACAGACAGATGAGACAGACACAGATGGATCAGATGAATAGATGCTGTGTGCATAGATAGATAGATGAATGAATAGATGAATGAAGAAGGATACTGTCAAGTTAGATAGGATAGATGGATGAATAGATACAGACAGACAGACAGACAGATGGTAGATAGATAGATGAATGTCTGTACTTTGAAGAGATGAGACAGAAGAGATGGATAGACAGATAGATGGATAGATAGATGAATGAATGGTCAGTGAGTTAGATGGCGGGTAGATAAAAGATAGATATATAGAGAATATTCTGTCCGGTAAGATATAGATAGATAGATGATAGATAGATAGATAGATAGATACATAGATACATGAATAGATGCTGTGTGTACATACAGACAGAAAGATAGATGATTTTTGTACATAGATAGATAGATAGACAGATAGACAGACAGACAGACAGACGGATAGATGGATTCAATTTGTACATAGATAGATATATAGACAGATAGACAGACAGGTAGATAGATAGCTAGATAGATAGATAGATAGATAGTGTCAGTAGATAGGTAGGTAGCTAGAAAGATAAATATATAGAAATATACTATCAGTAGATAGATCGGTAGATAGATAGATAAATAGATAGACAGAAAGACAGATAGATAGACACAGTCAGTAATCATGTAGATTGGCAATCAGACAGATTATAGATAGATGGATGTATGCTGTCTGTATACAGATAGATAGATAGATGAATAGATAGATGAATAGATGCAGTATGTACATAGATAGACAGAAGATAGATGATTTTTGCACATAGATTGATAGACAGATAGACAGACAGACGGATGAAGCGGATACAATTTGTACATAGATAGATAGATAGACAGATAGACAGATAGATATAGATAATAGATAGATGAGATAGATAGATAGATGAATAGATAGATAGATGGATAGATAGATAGATAGATAGTGTCAGTGAATGGGTGAGTAGCTAGAAAGATAATATATAAGAAATATACTGTCAGTAGATGATAGATAGATAGATAGATGAATGAATGGATAGATGAAAGACAGATAGATAGACACAGTCAGTACACATGTAGATTGACAGGCAGACAGATAGATAGATAGATAGATAGATAGATAGATAGATAGATAGATAGATAGAGAGATAGAGAGATAGATGCTGTCTGTATACAGATAGATAGATAGATAGATAGATAGATAGATAGATAGATAGATAGATAGGAAAGATAGGTAGATAGATAATGTCTGTACAGAGATACATAGATCGATAAATAGATAGATAGATAGAGAGATAGATAAATTGATGTGGATAGATAGATAGATAGATAGATAGGTAGATAGATTGCCAGATAGACAGTTTCCAGTAGTTAGATGAGCAGGTAGATAAAGAGATAGATGTGTGAAATATATTGTCAGTAGATAGATAGATAGATAGATAGTTAGATAGATAAATAGATGCTGTCTGTAGATAGATAGACAGAAAAATAGATAAATTCTTTTTTGCATAGATAGACAGATAGATAGAAAGATAGACAGACAGATGGATACTATTTGCACATAGATAGATAGACAGACAGACAGACAGACAGACAGATAGATAGATAGATAGATAGATAGACAGAAAGACTGATAGATACTGTGTGTACATAGATAGATAGATAGATAGATAGATAGATAGATAGATAGATGACAGACAGACAGACAGACAGACAGACAGATGGATAAATAGATAAATAAATAAATAGATACTGTGTGTACATAGATAGATAGATAGATAAATAGATAGATACACAGACAAGACACAGAGACAGACAGATATATATATCTATATATTGATACTGTCTGCAGATAGATAAACAGAAGACGGATAGATAGAAACTGTCAATAGACAGATTGATAGACAGATAGATATTATCTGTACACCAATAGATAGATGGATAGTTAGATAGATAAATAGTATATGGATAGATAGATTGATATATAGTTACATACTCTATGTGAATGGCTAGATAGATGAGACAGACAGACAGATAGACAGATGCTGTTTGTATATAGACATTCAGAATGATGAATGATAGATAGATGAGAGAGAGAGATAGATAGATAAATAGATAGATAGATAGTGTGAGTAGATAGATGGAGAGATAGACAGACAAAGAGATAAAGGGTAGATAATGTCTGTAGATAGATTGATAGATAGATAGATTGAATGATAGACAGAAAGATAATGTGTGTACATACAGACTGTATATAGATACACAGACAGATAAAGAGATAAATACTGTCTGTAGATAGATAGATTGATAGATACTGTTTGTACATAGATAGCTAGTTAGATAGACAGATAGTCATATATACTTATATATATATAAATACAGTCTGTACATATAGATAGACAGAAAGACAGACAGACAGATAGATACTGTCTGTATACATATAGATAGACAGGTACTGCCATCAGATAGATAGCTAGACAGACAGAGAGATAGACAGATACTGTCAATAGACTGAAAGATAGACATATAGATATTATCTGTACACAGATAGATATATAGATAGATAGATAGATAGATAGAGTCAGAAGATAGATAGGTAGGTAGATATACAGATAGATATATAGATATATACTGTCACTAGATATATAGAAAAATAGATAGACACAGTCTGAACTAATATAGATAGACATGCAGACAGTCAGATATATATTAGATAGATAGATACTGTCTGTCTACAGATAGATTGATAGAGAGATAGATAGATATATAGATATTGTGTGTACATAGATAGATAGATAGATAGATAGATAGATAGATAGACAGACAGACAGATATATATATAGATAGATAGACAGACAGACAGATTAAGAGATAGATAGATACTGTGTGTACATAGATAGATAGTAGATACATAAATAGATAGGTAATGTCTGTAGATAGCTAGATAGATGAACAGATCAATAGATTGAAAAGATAGATAGATAATGTCTGTACAGAGAGATAGATAGATAAAATAGATAGAATGGATGAGATGAGATGGGCAGATGGTAGATGATGTTTGTACATAGATAGATAGATTGCTATATAGATATATAGATAAACATACATACAGATATATAGATACTATTGGTACACAGATAGATAGATAGATAGATAGATAGATGAATAGATGAGATGATAGATAGAAAGACAGACAGAAAGATAGTGTCAGTAGTTAGATAGGTACGTAGATAGAAAGATAGATGTATAGATATATACTGTCAGTAGATAGATAGATAGATAGATAGATAGATAGATAGATAGATATATAGATAGATAGAAAGATTGATAAATAGATTGATAGATAGATACTGTCTGTACATAGATAGACAGAAAGATAGATTGATAAACAGATATGTAGTGTCATCAGTTAGATAGGTAGGTAGATAGATAGATAGATAGATAGATGATGTCTGTATATAGACATTCAGAATGATGGATAGATAGATAGAGAGAGAGAGATAGATAGATAGATAAATAGATAGATAGATAGATAGATAGATAGTGTGAGTAGGTAGATGGAGAGATAGATAGACAGACAAAGAGATAAAGAGATAGATAATGTCTGTAGATAGACAGATAGATAGATAGATAGATAGATAGATAGAATGATAGAAAGATAATGTGTGTACATACAGACTGTATATAGATACATAGACAGACAGATAAAGAGATAAATACTGTCTGTAGATAGATTGATAGATACTCTTTGTACATAGATAGCTAGTTAGATAGACAGATAGGCATATATACTTATATATATATATAAATACAGTCTGTACACATATAGATAGACAGAAAAACAGACAGACAGATAGATACTGTCTGTATACATATAGATAGACAGGTACTGCCATCAGATAGATAGCTAGACAGACAGAGAGATAGACAGATACTGTCAATAGACTGAAAGATAGACATATAGATATTACCTGTACACAGATAGATAGATAGATAGATAGATAGATAGATAGATAGATAGTGTCAGAAGATAGATAGGTAGGTAGATATACAGATAGATATAGAGATATATACTGTCACTAGATATATAGAAAAATAGATAGATATACACAGTCTGAACTAATATAGATAGACATGCAGACAGACAGATATATATTAGATAGATACTGTCTGTCTACAGATAGATAGATACATCGATAGATATTGTGTGTACATAGATAGATAGATAGATAGATAGATAGATAGATAGACAGATATATATATAGATAGACAGACAGATAAAGAGATAGATAGATACTGTGTGTTCATAGATAGATAGATACTGTGTGTAGATAGATAGATAGACAGATAGATACTGCGTGTAGAGAGCTAGATAGATACTGTGTGTACATAGATAGATAGGTAGATAGGTAGATACATAGATAGATGGGTAATGTCTGTAGATAGCTAGATAGATAGACAGATCAATAGATTGGAAAGATAGATAGATAATGTCTGTACAGAGAGAGATAGATAAATAGATAGATAAAGTGATAGATAGATAGATAGATAGATAGATAGATAGATAGATAGATGATGTTTGTACATAGATAGATAGATTGCTATATAGATATATAGATAAACAGACATACAGATATATAGATACCATTGGTACACAAATAGATAGATAGATAGATAGCTAGATAGATAGATAGATAGATAGAGTCAGTAGATAGGTAGGTAGCTAGAAAGATAAATATATAGAAATATACTATCAGTAGATAGATCGGTAGATAGATAGATAAATAGATAGACAGAAAGACAGATAGATAGACACAGTCAGTAATCATGTAGATTGGCAATCAGACAGATTATAGATAGATAGATGTATGCTGTCTGTATACAGATAGATAGATAGATAGATAGATAGATAGATAGATGCAGTATGTACATAGATAGACAGAAAGATAGATGATTTTTGTACATAGATTGATAGACAGATAGACAGACAGACGGATAGACGGATACAATTTGTACATAGATAGATAGATAGACAGATAGACAGATAGATAGATAGATAGATAGATAGATAGATAGATAGAATAGATAGATGGATAGATAGATAGATAGATAGTGTCAGTAGATAGGTAGGTAGCTAGAAAGATAAATATATAGAAATATACTGTCAGTAGATAGATAGATAGATAGATAGATAGACAGAAAGACAGATAGATAGACACAGTCAGTACACATGTAGATTGACAGGCAGACAGATAGATAGATAGATAGATAGATAGATAGATAGATAGATAGATAGATAGAGAGATAGAGAGATAGATGCTGTCTGTATACAGATAGATAGATAGATAGATAGATAGATAGATAGATAGATAGATAGATAGATAGATAGATAGGAAAGATAGGTAGATAGATAATGTCTGTACAGAGATACATAGATCGATAAATAGATAGATAGATGATAGAAGATAAATTGATATGTAGATAGATAGATAGATAGATAGGTAGATAGATTGCCAGATAGACAGTTTCAGTAGTTAGATAGGCAGGTAGATAAAGAGATAGATATGTAGAAATATATTGTCAGTAGATAGATAGATAGATAGATAGTTAGATAGATAAATAGATGCTGTCTGTAGATAGATAGACAGAAAAATAGATAAATGCTTTTTTGCATAGATAGACAGATAGATAGAAAGATAGACAGACAGATGGATACTATTTGCACATAGATAGATAGACAGACAGACAGACAGACAGATAGATAGATAGATAGATAGATAGATAGATAGATAGATAGATAGACAGAAAGACTGATAGATACTGTGTGTACATAGATAGATAGATAGATAGATAGATAGATAGATAGATAGATAGATAGACAGACAGACAGACAGACAGACAGATGGATAAATAGATAAATAAATAAATAGATACTGTGTGTACATAGATAGATAGATAGATAAATAGATAGATAGATACACAGACAAGACACAGAGACAGACAGATATATATATCTATATATTGATACTGTCTGCAGATAGATAAACAGAAAGACGGATAGATAGAAACTGTCAATAGACAGATTGATAGACAGATAGATATTATCTGTACACCAATAGATAGATGGATAGTTAGATAGATAAATAGTATATGGATAGATAGATTGATATATAGTTACATACTCTATGTAGATAGCTAGATAGATAGAGACAGACAGACAGATAGACAGATGCTGTTTGTATATAGACATTCAGAATGATAGATAGATAGATAGAGAGAGAGAGATAGATAGATAAATAGATAGATAGATAGTGTGAGTAGATAGATGGAGAGATAGACAGACAAAGAGATAAAGAGGTAGATAATGTCTGTAGATAGATTGATAGATAGATAGATTGAATGATAGACAGAAAGATAATGTGTGTACATACAGACTGTATATAGATACACAGACAGATAAAGAGATAAATACTGTCTGTAGATAGATAGATTGATAGATACTGTTTGTACATAGATAGCTAGTTAGATAGACAGATAGTCATATATACTTATATATATATATAAATACAGTCTGTACACATATAGATAGACAGAAAGACAGACAGACAGATAGATACTGTCTGTATACATATAGATAGACAGGTACTGCCATCAGATAGATAGCTAGACAGACAGAGAGATAGACAGATACTGTCAATAGACTGAAAGATAGACATATAGATATTATCTGTACACAGATAGATATATAGATAGATAGATAGATAGATAGAGTCAGAAGATAGATAGGTAGGTAGATATACAGATAGATATATAGATATATACTGTCACTAGATATATAGAAAAATAGATAGACACAGTCTGAACTAATATAGATAGACATGCAGACAGTCAGATATATATTAGATAGATAGATACTGTCTGTCTACAGATAGATTGATAGAGAGATAGATAGATATATAGATATTGTGTGTACATAGATAGATAGATAGATAGATAGATAGACAGACAGACAGATATATATATAGATAGATAGACAGACAGACAGATTAAGAGATAGATAGATACTGTGTGTACATAGATAGATAGGTAGATACATAAATAGATAGGTAATGTCTGTAGATAGCTAGATAGATAGACAGATCAATAGATTGAAAAGATAGATAGATAATGTCTGTACAGAGAGAGATAGATAGATAAATAGATAGATAGATAGATAGATAGGCAGATAGGTAGATGATGTTTGTACATAGATAGATAGATTGCTATATAGATATATAGATAAACATACATACAGATATATAGATACTATTGGTACACAGATAGATAGATAGATAGATAGATAGATAGATAGATAGATAGATAGATAGAAAGACAGACAGAAAGATAGTGTCAGTAGTTAGATAGGTACGTAGATAGAAAGATAGATGTATAGATATATACTGTCAGTAGATAGATAGATAGATAGATAGATAGATAGATAGATAGATATATAGATAGATAGAAAGATTGATAAATAGATTGATAGATAGATACTGTCTGTACATAGATAGACAGAAAGATAGATTGATAAACAGATATGTAGTGTCATCAGTTAGATAGGTAGGTAGATAGATAGATAGATAGATAGATAGATGATGTCTGTATATAGACATTCAGAATGATGGATAGATAGATAGAGAGAGAGAGATAGATAGATAGATAAATAGATAGATAGATAGATAGATAGTGTGAGTAGGTAGATGGAGAGATAGATAGACAGACAAAGAGATAAAGAGATAGATAATGTCTGTAGATAGACAGATAGATAGATAGATAGATAGATAGATAGATAGAATGATAGAAAGATAATGTGTGTACATACAGACTGTATATAGATACATAGACAGACAGATAAAGAGATAAATACTGTCTGTAGATAGATTGATAGATACTCTTTGTACATAGATAGCTAGTTAGATAGACAGATAGGCATATATACTTATATATATATATAAATACAGTCTGTACACATAGATAGACAGAAAACAGACAGACAGATAGATACTGTCTGTATCATATAGATAGACAGGTACTGCCATCAGATAGATAGCTAGACAGACAGAGAGATAGACAGATACTGTCAATAGACTGAAAGATAGACATATAGATATTACCTGTCACAGATAGATAGATAGATAGATAGATAGATAGATAGATAGATAGTGTCAGAAGATAGATAGGTAGGTAGATATACAGATAGATATATAGATATATACTGTCACTAGATATATAGAAAAATAGATAGATATACACAGTCTGAACTAATATAGATAGACATGCAGACAGACAGATATATATTAGATAGATACTGTCTGTCTACAGATAGATAGATACATCGATAGATATTGTGTGTACATAGATAGATAGATAGATAGACAGATATATATATAGATAGACAGACAGATAAAGAGATAGATAGATACTGTGTGTTCATAGATAGATAGATACTGTGTGTAGATAGATAGATAGACAGATAGATACTGCGTGTAGAGAGCTAGATAGATACTGTGTGTACATAGATAGATAGGTAGATAGGTAGATACATAGATAGATGGGTAATGTCTGTAGATAGCTAGATAGATAGACAGATCAATAGATTGGAAAGATAGATAGATAATGTCTGTACAGAGAGAGATAGTTAGATAAATAGATAGATAAAGTGATAGATAGATAGATAGATAGATAGATAGATAGATGATGTTTGTACATAGATAGATAGATTGCTATATAGATATATAGATAAACAGACATACAGATATATAGATACCATTGGTACACAAATAGATAGATAGATAGATAGATAGATAGATAGATAGATAGACAGACAGACAGAAAGATAGTGTCAGTAGTTAGATAGGTACGTAGATAGAAAGATAGATATATAGAAATATACTGTCGATAGATAGATAGATAGATAGATAGATAGATAGATAGATAGATTGATTGATTGATTGATAGATAGATAATGTCTGTACATAGATAGAAAGATAGATTGATAAACAGATAAATAGTGTCAGCAGTTAGGTAGGTAGATAGACAGATATATAGATAGATAGATAGATAGATAGATAGATAGATAGATAGATAAATAGATACTGTCAGTAGATAGATAGATAGATAGATAGATAGATAGATAGATAGATGTCTGTTCTTAGATAGATAGAAAGATAGATGATAGATATTGTGTGTACATAGATAGATAAATATTTAGATAGATAGACAGACAGATATATATATATAGACAGACAGACAGATAAAGAGATAGATAAAATCTGTAGATAGTCTTGATAGATACTGTGTGTACATAGATACTGTGTGTAGATAGATAGATAGATAGATAGATAGATAGATAGATAGATAGATACTGCATGTAGAGAGATAGATAGATACTGTGTGTACATAGATAGATATATAGGTAGATACATAGATCGATAGATAATGTCTGTAGATAGGTAGATAGATAGACATATCGATAGATTGGAAAGATAGATAGATAATGTCTGTACAGAGATTGATAGATAGATAGATAAAGAGATAAATAGATAGATAGATAGATGATGTTTGTACATAGATTGATATATAGATAGATAGATAGATAGACAGACAGACAGACAGATAGATAGATAGAAACTGTTGGTACACAGATCGATAGATAGATAGACAGAAAGATAGTGGCAGTTGTTAGGTATGTAGAGAGAAAGATAGATATATAGAAATATACTGTCAGTAGATAGATAGATAGATAGATAGATAGATAGATAGATAGATAGATAGATAGATAAATTGATAAATAGATTGATAGATAGATAGATAGATAGATAGATACTGTCTGTACATAGATAGATAGAAAGATAGATTGATAAACAGATAGATAGTGCCAGTAGATAGACAGACAGACAGATAGATATACAAAGTCAGTACACATGTCAATTGACAGGCAGACAGATAGATAGATAGATGCTGTCTGTATACAGGTAGATAAATAGATAGACAGACAGACAGACAGATAGATAGATAGATAGATAGATAGATAGATAGATAGATAGATAGATACTGTGTGTACATAGATAGATAGATAGATAGATAGATAGATAGATAGATAGAGAGCTAGATAGATAGATATATAGGTAGATAGATAGATAGATAGATAGATACTATCTGTAGATAAATAGATAGATGGACAGATAGATATATAGGAAAGATAGATAGGTAGATAGATAATGTCTGTACAGAGATAGATAGATCAATAAATAGATAGATAGATAGATACTGTCTGTAAATAGATAGATAGATAGACAGACAGATAGATAGGAAAGATAGATAGATAGATAATGTCTGTACAGAGATAGATAGATAGATAAATTTACAGAGAGATAGACAGACAGATAGATAGATAGCTAGATAGTTAGATACATAGGGCCGGATATTCAAACTGCATCAAAAAAGTGCGTAACAGCAGGAGCAAGCACAAGTCAATTGAGCATAGGCGCAACAGACGTGATTTTCAAACATGGAGCAAAACAAATTGCGTAAGCAGCCAACGTCTGAATATCGCACAAACTGTGCCATAGCGCAACCAGGAAGGGGAAGCTGAGCAGAAAGGATGCGCCATAGTGCAACAAGGCTAGCCCAGCTGAGCAGTCCAGAGGTGCCACAGTGCAAACAGAGCCCCCCAACCCCAGCAGAGCAATGGAACTGCACAACCAGGGAGGCAGGCTGGGGCCCACTGCCAGCCATGCCACACATGGGCACAGGAACACACTGCAGAACCAACAAGACACCCGCACACCGCAAGCACAGCATCACTGGGGGAGGGATGTATGATCCACTGGCCCATGGGGACAAGCCAACAAAGCACAGCAGGGCCATGACGCTCCAGCACAGCCACTGTCAGGCTGAGACTGCCACGCACAGGGGGTCAACAACCACAGTGCACATCAGCCCCCCCTTCTGCACAGCACACCTTGCACCATGACCCCAAGACACCACCCATGTGCAGTGACTGTCACTGCAGTAAACACCATGCATCCCCCCTGGCACACTGCAACCTCGTGTAGCACAGAACCATACAAGCCAGACCCTCCCTGGGCACCCAGCAGTGGGCGGCAGCAGATGGCAAGACCGAATGAAAGTCACTCCCACACCGGAGACACCTCCCCATGCACACACACACACACGCACACACACACACATACCCAGGACCATACCACCCCAGATGGAATGCACACCACTGCAACTGAGCAACCATAGCCAGCTGCAAATCAGAGACCACCACAGTATTCATAACAATATATATATATATATTTGAAAACAGAAATTACAACACCAAGATCAAGAACACAACTATATACAGATATGTACAAGACAAGGGGGTAGGGGCACAAGGTAGGGGTGGGGTAAGGGGTAGGTGAACAACTGGGAGAGAGGAAGGCAGGGTGGGAGGATGGAGTGAATGGGAAGGGAAGCATTTAGCACCTTGCAGGCTGGTCTGCTGCTGCCTGTTGCTGTTCCTATCTCCTCCACCGTCACCTGACCCCATGGCGCTGAATGTCCCTGAGTATGTCATGCGTTGCGATTGATACCCTTGTCAGCCGCTGGAGGGCACGGTCCATCCTGCGTAGGATGCTGAGGCCTAGGAAAAGGGAACACAGTCAATGGCTGCGACTGTCCACAACCCTGAACACCACCCATCCTGCAAGGCATATAGCCTAGTGCCCCGCACCTGTGATGGTATGCACCCACCCACAGTGACCATGCACATGACATGCCCAACCAGGCAGCACCAGCTATGTGCTCCACTGCACACACACACACTGCCCATGTCCATCACAGCACAAACAAGGCTGTCAAGTGACGTGGCAATGTGGTGGGATGCCAGTTCCACAGCCATGTGCCCAGTGCATGCATGGACCACCAGTGACGCACACACAGATGTGCAGTGACACTGGGCAGTGATGACTGTCGCCTGTGTCATGCATGGTTGTGTTGTCCATGGCTGGTGGTCATGCCCACCCCCTCCAGCATGCAATAGCATCCATGATGTAATGATACTCACACTCATCAAGCAGCTGTGGCTGCTGCTGCTGCTGCTGCTGCTGCCACTGTGGCCCACCCCTCACGCCACCTCCATCCTCCACCTGGGCCCTGCCATGGCCCTCCTCAGCCTGTGCCTGCCTCCTCTCCACCAGGCCTGTGAGTGACAAATGTTGAGAAAAACATCAGTGTGACCCCAAAGCAGACTGCCCCCTGCCCCAGTGAGTGTGCCTGCCCACACAGCCAGACCCATGCATCTCACACCTGCACACACTGACACAGCCAATCATGGCAGAGCCATCCCCCATGCACTGCCACCAAAACACAGTCACATCCCTACGGAGAATACAGGTGCATAGATGGTACACCCACAGCCTGGAGGCACAATGCCCCTACGTGGCACGTGACCTGAGGGTGGCAACGCGTCGAGCTCCCTCCTGCAGGTCACTAAATCTGTGCCTACACTGATCCTCAGACAGCATCTGCCTATGACCCTCACCAGGTCAGTGGCCACCTGCAACCACACCTGGGTGCGGCCACAGTGAGGGCTTATCACCGCACAGTGCCTCAAAGTGGGGCTCAACCAAGAGCCACCAGGTTAGCCACCTCCACCTGACTCCATTGGGGAGCTCTCCTGCATGCCATAATTGCGGTCAGCACAGCAGGCAATATGGCGCCCCACATCTTGACAACCCACGTGAAATGTCGTAATGAACCACCATAGGTTCCAATCGTGCGTGTTCAGATGGCAAGGAGAGCTACATAGCTGTCACCAAACAGCTAACAGAGCCGCATACATGGCAGCCGAACAGCGCCAGGGGCAAAAGGTCAGGACACCAGGTCAGGGGTCTATGATGGGCGCCACGCACAGACCATCTGACGGCCCACGCATCCCGCGCGATCGAATACCCGTGTGCCATGCCACAGTGGACTATTGCGCAGTAGTGCCACAGCGCCATATGGTGCCCAGTGCCGTAGCACCACTAGCACAATGGTGGCCATGACCTGAATTGCCAATCGTGGACAGCACGTCATCAGCGGCAGACACCCGCTAAGCTACCTGGGCATGCGCAATGCAGTGTACCACAGTCACAGATCTGTGCTATTGGCTCAGCCAGCCAAATCAGACATGCAAAGTGCAACGCGCGATATTCAGCCGACACACATGCAAATCATCTGATCAGCCATTCAAGCGGTGGCGCACTTGCATCTCATTACAGTTGCTCCACTCTAATTTGCATGCATTGCACTATAAAATGTGCGACACTGGGGCTGCGCTGGCCAAGATTCGTTACTGCAGGTGAGAGGTGGGTTGCATGCTGTGTGATGTTCTGGACAATGGTCATGGGATAACGCTGTAGACTGCACAGTGACAGGTGTCCACTTCCACCCATACAGATCGCCATGACCGAGCAGAGCCAAGGTGAGGGTGAGAGGATGGTGGCTGAGGAGGAGGCCCAACTTCACCACTGCAGAGACAGAGGCCCTCTTCCAGGCCTACCTGGAGGAGGAGGCACTACTGAGTGGATGGCAGGGGCACCCCTCAGGCCGCGCGGCTGCAATAGGAGGGGTAGCCCAGGCAGTGAAACTGCAACGGAAGCCACCAGCGCCACATGCAGGAAATGCAAAAAGAAGATGGGGACAGACCGTGGGAGGGTGAAGGAGAAGGTGGCAGCACTCAGGGTGGCACGTGCTGGCACTGGTGGGGGCCAGCCAGCGGTGGTGGAGCTGACCCCGGCTGAGGACCGACTGGCTGCATCAATGCAGAGGAGTGCTATTGAGGGTGTACCAGGAGGTGGATTCCAGACAGGTGGAAGCCCATCACTGCACGGTATGACATGGTGGTGGTGTTGGGGGGAAGGTTGTTCACATGCACTCACATGTCCTCTCCTTCTGTAACAGATTCTGTTCATCTTCAGGGGATGGTGGTGGTGGGTCCAGGCAGTGAGGAAGACCTGCTGGACATGGAGGAGGGTCCATCCACCTCTGTCACCAGCCAGCATGCACGCCAGGCTGCCAACTCTGGTGTCGGTGAGACGGGTGTGGGGGTGCACAGCCTGTGTCTCAGCAGTCTGGCATGCAAGCATGCCAGCATGCTGTGACTGTGGCTGTAGCACGTACCTGCACCATTGATGATGCAAGGACTGCAATGGGCAGTGACATGTGTGTCCCATGACGGATGCACAGCAGAGCCAGCACGCGCCCTGGGCCTAGCTGGCTCCAACGCAGTGCCAGCATGCGGCACAGTCCCAGCTGTGCCTGTCAGCACTGGTGGGCAGCACCGGTGGCTGTGCAGGTGTCTGGCACTGCTGCGCCACAGCAGTGAACGAAGTGGTCCCTGGGGCACAGCGGTTGGAGGGGCAGTAGCAGCAGTCACCCACCAGATCTGGGGGTACAGTGTCCAGTGGCGGCACATGCCCACCACCCTTTGATATGTCCATTCCTGGTCCTGGTGAACAGTGCCCACCCTCAAGGGGTGTTGAGCATCAGGACCTTCCATACCCTGGGGGACAGGATGCCGTTGTGGCAGAGTACCCATTTGAAGAGCACACCCGCCTGCTGCGGGAATCAGTATAGTGGCTAAGGCGGGTTGCAACGTCCATGGAGGCACTGTGTGTGGCTGTGGAGCAGCACAGCAGGGACTGTACTCTGGACCATGCAGAGATGGTCCATATGCGGATGGATGTGACCGCCACCATTGACAGGCAGACCCAGGCATTGGTCGCTGTCGTGGCTGCATTGGGCACACAAGCAGGTGCTCCTGTACCACACACCCCAAACAGTACGCTCTCCACTCTCCGTTCCCAGCGTCATGCAACACCAAGCCTGTCAACACCGGGTTCTGCTGTGGGCATCCCAAGCACCCCTGGTGCAGGTATGTTTGGCATACTACAGACCCCACTGCAGACAAGGTCGCGATCGTGCAGTGGGACCCCTGGTGGTCCATCGGTGCCACCCCATGTGGCCCCTGCTCAGCCTGCCAGTGCTGTTGGGTCACGGCGGGGCTGCCCACGCATCCGCAGTGGCCATGGAATGGTGCAACATGACTGACCTGTCTCCCGGTGCGGGCCCTATCTGGTGCTGCCCTGTGTGCACTGTGCTTCATGGTGGCTAGTGCACTGGTGGGTGCCCTGCACATCACACCAACATACGGACCAACTGCACACCATCCCGACTGCTGTCCACAGGTGCGTGTGCATGATGATGCCTGCATTGTACTGTACACCAAGGTGCAAGGGTGCCCAGCATCTGACACATGTACTTGGACAGTACAGGTGGTGGGTGTGGTCTGTGGATCTGTGTGTTTGCCATGTCTGTTTCTGCTCTACTGTGCACCTGCCCATGTACGCTTTGTGCCTGGTGTGTGTGTGTGTCCATATGAGCTGTTCGCCTCCCGGATGGTGTGTTTGTGTGCCTGGTCCCTTCCACTCCCTTGCCATCATGCACCCTGGTGTGTTACTCTGTGTGCCTGTGGGTTTCGCCAGGACAGTGTTGGTTGCACATGGCCCCTTGACTTACCTGTGTCATGCATAATGCTCCTCCGTGATGGTGTCCCGGTGCAGCTGGGTCTGCCGGATCAGTCGAGGGTCCCACCATCCAAGGGGGGCTGCTCATCACCATCAACACCGGCACTGCTGGTGTCCCCATTGCTGTCCCCCTCTTCAACCTGTAGGGCTATCCCACAGTCTTTGGCCATGTTGTGCAGGATACAACAGGCCAGGAATATCCCACAGGCCTTTGAGGGGCTGTACTGTAGGGCACCGCCGGAGGTGTCTAGGTATTGGAAGCATGCCTTGAGCATCCCAAACACCGGCTCAATGATGTTGCGTGTGGCTGCATGTGCCTCATTATAGTGTTGCTGCGATGGGGTCATGGGGCGCCGGTACATTGTGAGCAGCCAGGGACAGAGTGGGTATCCGCTGTCACCTGTGTGGAGATAGTGGAGATCAGTATCATGTTCAGGTCCATATTGCCCATATCCCTGTGTGCCACTACCATGGCACCTGTGGCATTCCCATCCTTGACCTGAGTTTGCATTTCCTACATGCGTACTCACCCACTCGATGGCCTGTGGGGATGTCCCCACTCTCAAATCAATGGCACAGTGTGGACTGATGCCATAAGAAGGCATCATGTGCTCCACCAGGGTGTGTGGCACAGACATTGATTATATGCTCAGTGGCATCACACACCACCTAGCAGTTGACACTGGAGAAGCCCTTTCTGTTCCTATATGCGGCCCCATCAGGGTCAGGTGGCGTGTGAATGGCCACATGGGTGCAGTCTATGGCCCCTAGCAAGCCAGGCATACGTGCTACCCTGTGGAACTCCTGCATGTTTGCTGTATGCTCTGCCGCAGTGCTGAGGAAATGGATGTGCTCCACAGCATGTGGCAGCAGTGCACTGAGGAATTGGGTGAGGATGCGTGACGTGGCTGACTGTGTGATGCCTGTGGTGTCCCCTGTCAGCCTCTGGAAGGTGTCCATGGTGAGCAGGCACATGCAGGCTGTCACCTTGGTCTCCACTAACAGAGCATGACTCCATCGTGAGGGTGCCTGCATCACATCACTGCACAGCTCACAGAGCTGCCTCAGTATTGCCCTGTTCAGGCGGTACCGGCCCACGATCTCTACATCTGTGTACAGCTCAAAGCTGATGCGGGCACGGTACTGCCTGTTGGGGACGGAATGCCGCCGGGGCCCATCCAGGGCCACATCCCTGCAGCTTGCATTCTCACCCCCATTACAGCTTCTATGTGAAGCTGCCACTGTCCATCTCCCTGGCTTGTGACCCCTGGCTGATGTTGCTCTGTTACCCCCGCTGTCCTGACTGCTACTTCCACTGCACCGGGCACCCCCCACTGGCCTCTGCAGCCTATGGCCTACACTGCTTCCCTTGCCTGCCCTGGCCTATCACTGTCTGTCTTTCTCTCTCTCTCTTCCCCACTTGGCATCCCTGTAGCGTTCTTGTGCCTCTTCCTTGAGCCTTTTTATTTTGGCTCATTTCTGCTGGGTTGCAGCTTCCGGCTGTTCCGCTGTTGCACATTGCGCAAGTCTTTGAATATCGCATTGCGCTCTTTATGC
>CM028132.1:1456190000-1456212500 GCA_016271365.2 Neoceratodus forsteri | reverse complement strand
GCAGTTTACCGCTTACCTTTGTACCATTGCAGGTTATTCACTGGACTTGAATTGCTTAAATTTCAATAAAAACTGGAAAAATGGGGGTGTTCTAAAACTTTTGACCGGTAGTGTATCTATCTATCTAGCTATCAGTCTATCGACAGTATCTGTCTATCTATCTGTCTTTCTAACTTTCTATCTGATGACAGTACCTATCTATCTATTTATATATAAATCTATTTATCTGTATACAGACAGTATCTAGCTATCAATCTATCTGTCTGTCTGTCTATCTATCTATCTATCTATCTATCTATCTATCTATCTATCTATCTATGTACAAACAGTATCTATCTATCTATCTATCTATCTATCTATCTATCTATCTATCTATCTATCTGTCTGTATATCTATTTATCTATCTATCTATCTATCTATCTATCTATCTATCTATCTATCTATCAATCTCTCTAAGTACAAACATCATCTATCTATCTATATATCTATTTATCTATCTATCTATCTCTGTACTTACATTATTTATCTGTCTGTTTCCTATCTATCTATCTATCTATGTACACACAGTATCTATCTATCTCTCTACACACAGTATATATCTATCTATCTACACACAGTATCTATCTAGACTGTCTATCTACAGATAGTATCTATCTCTTTATCTGTCCATCTGTCAATATATATTTCTGTCTGTCTATCTATCTATCTCTTTATCTATCTATCTATCTATCTATCTATCTATCTATATTTATCTATCTATGTACACACAGTATCTATATATCTATCTATCTCTCTCTCTATCAATCTATCTGTAGAAAGACAGTATCTGTCTAGTATATACCTGTCTGTCTGTCTATCTATCTATATTAGTTCAGACTGTGTCTGTCTATCTGATCTGACTGATAAATAGAGAGATAGGATGAACTGGACAGAACGGTGAAAGCAAAGCAACCTACAAGTGCAACACATTTGTGGGAACTTCTGCAACAGTGTTGGGAAGAACTTCCTGAACAATATTTGATGTACATTGTAGGAAGAATGCCACGAGTGTATTCGGCGGTTACAGTATATCTGCAAAAAGTGGCTACTTTGATGAGTCAAAAATTTAGATTAAATTTTGTTAAACAAAAAGATTCTATGATTTCTTTTTTATCGCCAATTGTTTATTTGTTCTATGCTTTAATTTCAGAGTACATTGAGACATTAACCTGCGTAAATTTCAATAAAAACTGGTAAAATGGGGGTGTTCTAAAACTTTTGACTGGTAGTGTAGATAGATAGATATTATCTGTACACAGATAGATAGATAGATAGATAGATAGATAGATAGATAGATAGATAGATAGATAGATAGATACTGTCTGTAGATAGGCAGATAGTTTGATAGATAGATAGATAGATATATAGATAGATAGATAGATAGATAGATAGATAGATAGATAGATAGATACTGTAGATAGAGTCAGTAGATATATATTTAGATAGACAGGCAGATAGATTTATAAATATATATTGTCAGTAGATAGATAGATATAGATAGATAGACAGACAGACACAGTCTGTACAAATATAGATAGACAGACAGACAGATAGATAATAGATAGATAGATACCATCTGTCTACAGATAGATTGGTAGAGAGAGACAGATAGATATATAGATTGATAGATAGATAGATACTGTGTGTATATAAATAGATAGATAGATAGATAGATAGATAGACAGACAGACAGACGGATATATATAGACAGATAGACAGATAGAGATATAGACAGATACTATCTGTAGATAGACAGTCTAGATAGATACTGTATGTACATAGATAGATAGATACTGTATGTAGATAGATAGATAGATACTGTTTGTAGATAGACAGATAGACACTGTTTGTACAAAGATAGATAGATATATAGATAGATGCTGTCTGTAGATAGACAGATAGATAGAACAGATAGATAGATAATGTCTGTACAGAGATAAATAAATAGATAGATAGATAGATGATGTTTGTACATAGATAGATAGATAGTGTCAGTAGATAGATGGAGAGATAGATAGACAGACAGACAGATAAAGAGATAAAGAGATAGACAGATACTGTCTGTAGATAGACTGATAGATTGCTAGAAAGATAATTTGTATACATAGTGACTGTATATAGATAGATAGACAAACAGACAGATAAAGAGATAGGTACTATCTGTAGATAGATCGATAGATAGATAGATAGATAGATTGATAGATACTGTTTGTACATAGATAGCGAGACAGATATATATATATATATATATATATACAGTCTGTACACATATATAGACAGAAAGACAGACAGACAGATAGATAGATAGATAGATAGATACTGTCTGTATACAGATAGATAGATATATAGATAAATAGGTACTGCCATCAAATTGATAGCTAGACAGACAGATAGATAGACAGATACTGTCGATAGACTGTTAGATAGATAGATAGATAGATATTATCTGTACACAGATAGATAGATAAATAGATAGATAGATAGATAGATAGATACTGTCTATAGATTGACAGATAAATAGATAGATAGATAGATAGATAGATAGATAGATAGATAGATATATAGATAGACACAGTCTGTACGTATATAGATAGATATATAGATAGACAGACAGACAGATAGATAGATAGACAGACAGGTAGATAGATACATTCAGTATACAGATAGATAGATAGATAGATAGATAGATAGATAGATAGATAGATAGATAGATAGATAGATAGGCAGGTACTGTCATCGGATAGATAGCTAGAAATACAGATAGATAGACAGATACTGTCGATAGACCGATCGATAGAGAGATAGATAGATAAATAGAAAGATAGATAGATAGATAGATAGATAGATAGATAGATAGATAGATAGATTGATATTATGGCCCAGATATTCAAACTGCGCTCAAAATGAGCGCAACAGCAGGAGCAAGCACAAACCAATAGAGCATATGCATAACAGGTGCGATATTCAAACATGGAGCAGAACAAATTGCACAAGCAACCAACGTCTGAATATCGCACATACTGCACCATAGCGCAACCAGGAAGGAAAATCTGTGCCGAAATGTTGCGCTTTAGCGCAACCAGGGCAGCGCAGCTGAGCAGTCCAGAGGTGCCATAGCGCAAGCAGAGCCCCCCCAGCAATGGAACTGCACATCCAGGGAGGCAGGCTGGGGCCCACCGCCATCCATGCCACACATGGGCACAGGAACACACTGCAGAACCAACACCACACCTGCACACCCCAAGCACAGCATCACTGGGGGTGTGACGGATGATCCACTGGCCCATGAGGACAAGCCAACAAGCATAGCAGAGCCATGACACCCCAGCACAACCACTGGCAGGCTGAGAGTGCACACACACAGGAGTTGACAACCACAGTGCACATCAGCCCCTCTGCAAGACAGCACACCTGCACTGTGACCCCAAGACACCACCTATGTGCAGTGACTGGCACTGCAGGAAACCATGCATCCCCCCCAGCACACGTCAACTCTGTGCAGCACAGAAGCCTACAAGCCAGACACACCCTGTGCACCCAGCAGTGGGTGGCAGCAGACGGCAAGACCAACAGAAAGTCACTGCCATGCTGGAGATACCTCCCCATGCACACACACGTACATACCCAGGACCATACCACCCCAGATGGCATGTACACCCCGGCAACTGAGCACCCATAGCCAGCTGCAAATCAGAGACCAACACATTATTCTTATCAAAATAGAAATGTATATTGAGATAAACAACATAACAATAACAACTATTTACAAGGGGGGACGGGTACTAGGTAGGGGTGTTCAAGGGGTAGGGATGACAAACTTTGGAGAGGGAAGGCAGGGTGGTAGGGATGGGAGAAGTGGGAAGGGTAACAGAAGTTATGGGCCAGCCAGCAGGCTCGTCTTCTGGCTGGTGTCGGCCCATCCCGTGCAGCCTCCTCCCGAGAGCCATGTTGGTGTATTGATTGCAGGATGGCCTGGTTGTCTGCCAGCAGCTGTCTGAGGCCCCGGACATCCCTCCCAATGCGCTGGAGAACCTCGAGGCCTAGGAAAATGGGAACACAGTCAACGGCTGTGACTGACCACAACCCTGAACACCACCCAACCTGCAAGCCATATACCCCAATGTCCCGCACCTGTGATGGCTTGCACCCACCCACAGTGAACATGCACATGGCCAACACAAACAGGCAGCACCAGCTATGCGCACCACTGCACGCACACACTGCCCATGTCCATCACAGCACAAACAAGGCTGTCAAGTGATGTGGCAACGTGGTGTGATGCCAGTTACACATCCATGTGCCCAGTGCATGCATGGACCACCAGTGATACATACACAGATGTGCTGTGATACTGGACAGTGATGCATGTCACCTGTGTCGTGCATACAGACATTGAGACATAGACAGTGTCGGCAGATAAGGGCCTATGGCCAACCCAGTCTGTGCATTTGAGCTTGTAAGTTCACCTTGTTGTCCTAGAAGTCTGTTGCCCCTTACCCCGACCTCCAGAATTCCGTTATGTCTATCCCGTGCATTCTGAAATCCCATGATTGTGTCAGCCCCCACCACTTCCTCTGGCAGGGTGTTCCACTTGTCCACCACCCGTTCTGTGAAGACATTCTTTCTCATGTTTCCTCTGAATCATCCTCCATCTGACTTCATCCCATGCCCTCTAGTCCTGGAACATCTATTCCACTTCAAAATAGTGTTGCCCTGCACCCTGTTCCACCCTGTAAGATACTTGTAAGTCTCTATCATATCCCCTCTCTCCCTCCTCCCCTCCAGGGAGTACATGTTCAGTTCCATCAACCTGTCTCCATAGGACTTGTGATGCAAGCCATGCACCATCCTTGTTGCCCTCCTCTGAACCTGCTCTGCCCACTCTACGTCCTTACATAGGTATGGTCTCCAGAAATGTACACTGTACTCCAGGTGGGGCCTCCCTAGTGTCTTGTATAGTGGAATTATGACCTCCCCTTTCCTGCATGGTTGTATTGTGCAGGGATACTGGTCTTCCCCCCCAAGCATGCAATAGCATCCATGATGTCATGATACTCACACTGCACAAGCAGCTGTGTCTGCCACTGTTGCTGCTGTTGGGGTGCAACCCCTGCTGGCACCAAGGCCCTGGCATGGCCCTCATCAACCTGGGCCTGCATCCTCACATCCCGGCCTGTGGGAGACATATGTTGAGACAAACATCAGTGTGACTCAAAAGCAGACTGCCCCCTGCCCCAGTGAGAGCGCCTGCCCACACAGCCATACCCATTCATCTCACAGCTGCACACACTGACACAGCCAACCGTGGCCGAGCCAACACCTGTGCACAGCCACCAAAACACACACACACACCGACAGAGAATACAGGTGCATAGATGGTACACCCACCTGGCCTAGGCACCAGGTCCCACCTGGCACATGACCGCAGCCTTGCCAACACGTCTGGATCCCGCCGGCGGAGGTCACTGTACTGGTGCCGGCACCGCTCAGCAGACCGGCACCGTCCAGTGACCTCCTTCAGGTCAGTGGCCACTTGCTGCCACACTTGTGTTCTTGCAATGGTGAGGGGCGCCTCACCATAAAGTGCACCATAGTGGGGCTCCACTAGGGCCACCAGGTTGGCCACTCAAGTGGGCTCCAGGACACAGCCCTCCTCCTAGCCATGCTAGCAACTACAGCAGGCAATATGGCGCCCGCTGTGCGTAACCACACGTGGAGATGTTGCACAATAGACCACCACAGGCTCCAATTGCGCCGTTCGAACAGCGCCGTCACTTCACATAGCGCTGTCACCAGACAGCGCAATAGGGACGTACACATGGCAGGTGAACATCGCCAGGGGGCAAAGGTCATACACAAGGTCATGGGCAATGACGCAAGGCTACGCACAGTGCCATCTGATGAATAGGCATCCTGCATGACCGACCAGCTGCGTACCAGTGCCACAGTGGACTATTGCGCAGTAGTGCCACAGCGCCATGTAGTGCCCATTGCTGTAGCGCCACTGGCACAATGGTGGCCATGGCCTGAAGTGCCGATTGTGCTCAGCACATCAGCAGCATGACAGATGCCTGCGTAAGCTATCTGGGCATGCGCAATGCAGTGTACCACACAGTCACAGATCTGCGCCATTGGCTCAGCCGACTCACCCGTATTGCGCAAAGTGCAAATTCGCGATATTCTGTCGACACATGCAAATCATCTGATCAGCCATTGAAAGGCACAGTGGCACGATTTGCATGTCATTAAAGTTGCTCCACTCCTAATTTGCATGTATTGCGCTATAAATGTGCGACATTGGGCTGTGCTGGCCAGATTCGGTTACTGCAGGTGAGAGGTGAGTTGCATGCTGTGTGATGTTCTGGACACTGGTCATGGGAAACTGCTGTAGACTGCACAGTGACAGGTGTCCACTTCCCCCCATACAGATCCCCATGACCAAGCAGAGCCAAGGTGAGGGTGAGGGACGGTGGGCGGGGAGGAGGCCCAACTTTACAGCAGCAGAGACGGAGGCCCTTTTCCACGCCACCTGGATGAGAAGCCAGTCCTAAGTGAGCGAGGGGCACCTCAGTCCCGCGCGGCTGCATGGGAGGGGGAAGCTCGGCAGTTAACCTGCACAGAAGCCACCAGCGCTCCGGCAGGAATGCAAAAGAAGATGGGACAGACCGCGGGAGGTTGAAGGAGAAGGTGGCAGCCTTCAGGGTGGCCTTATGCTGGCACTGGTGGGGGCCCGCCAGTGGTGTTGGAGCTGACCTCGACTGAGGAGACACTGGTCACATCCATGCAGTGGAGCGCTGTTGAGGGCGTACCAGGAGGTGGATTCCAGACAGGTGGAAGCCCTTCACTGCACGGCATGACATGGTGGTGGTGTTTGGGGGGCGGGGGAAAGGTTGTTCACATGCACTCACATGTACTCTCTTTCTGTTACAGATCCTGTTCGTCTTCAGGAGACCATGGTGGTGGTTCCAGGCAGTGATGATGACCTGCTGGACATGGAGGAGGGTCCATCCACCTCTATCACCAGCCAGCAGGCACTGCAGCACCATGCACGCTGGGCCGCCAACTCTGGTGTCGGTGATACGGGTGTGGGGGGTGCACAGCCTCTGTCTCAGCAGTCTGGCATGTAAGCATGCCAGCATCGCCGTGACCATGGCTATAACGCACTCGCACCATTGATGATACAAGCGACCGCAATGGCAGATAGGTGTGTGTCCCATGACAGACACACAGCAGGCCAGCACGTGCCCTGGGCCTTTCTGGTTCCAACTTGTGTACCAGCATGCTGGCACAGTCCCAGGCTGTGCCTGTCAGCACCGTGGGGCAGCACGGTGGCTGTGCAGTGTCTGGCACTGTTGCCAGCACAGCGGTGGAATGAGTGGACCCTGGGGCATAGCGGTTGGAGGGGCAGCAGCAGCAGCCACCCACCAGGTCTGGGGGTACAGTGTCAAGTGGTGGCACATGTCCGCTGCCCTTTGATCTGCCCATTCCTGGTCCTGGCGAACAGCGCCCACCCTCAAGGGGTGCTGTGCATCAGGACCTTCCACACCCTGGGGGACAGGTTGCCATTGGGGCACAGTACCCATTGGAGGAGCACACCCACCTGCTGCAGGAATCAGTACAGCTGCAGAGGTGGGTTGCAATGTCCGTGGAGGCACTGTCTGTGTCCCTGGAGTGGCACAGCAGGGAGTGTGCTCTGGACCGTACTGAGCTGGTGCGTATGCAGATGGCTGTGACCGCCGCCATTGACAGGCTGACCCAGGCAGTGGTCTCTGTCGTGGCCGAATTGAGCACACAGTCAGGTGCCCCTGTACTGCACACCCCACACAGTTCACTCTCCACTCCCCGTTCCCGGCATCGTGTGACACCAGGCCTGTCGATGCTGGGTTCTGCTGTGGGCATCCCGAGCACTTCTGGTGCAGGTTTGTTCGGCATGCTGCAGACCCCTGTGCGGGCAAGGTCGCGTTCACGCAGTGGGACCCCTGGTGGTGCAACAGTGCCACCCCATGTGACCCCTGCTCAGCCTGCCAGTGCTTTTGGGTCACAGCAGGGCCGCCCACGCATCTGCAGTGGCCGTGGGACAGTGCTACATGACTGAGCTGTCTCCCAGTGCGGGCCCTGTCTGGTGCTGCCATGTGTGCAATGTGTGTCATGGTGGGCAGTGCATTGCTGGGTGCTCTGCTCACCATGCCGACACATGGACCACCTGCACACCCACCCAACTGCTGTCCACAGGTGCGTGTGCATGATGATGCCTGCATTGTACTGTACACCAAGGTGCAAGGGTGCCCAGCATCTGACACACGTACTTGGACAGTACAGGTGGTGGGGGTGGTCAGTGGTGCTGTGTGTTAGCAATGTCGGTTCTGCAATGCTGTGCATCTGCCCATGTACGCTCTGTGCCTGGTGTGTGTGTGTCCATATGAGTGCTCACCCCTCCCTGATGGTGTGTTTGTATGCCTGGACCATTCCACTCCCCTGACCGTCGTGCACCCCTGGTGTGTTCCCCTGTGTGCCTGTGGTTTGCGCATGGACAGTGTTGGCTGCACATGTCCCCTTGACTTACCTGTGTTGTGCATAGTGCTCCTCTGTGATGGTGTCCCGGTGCAGCTGGGCCTGCCGGATCAGTCGGGGGTCTCGCCGTCCTAGGGGGGGCTGCTCATCACCATCAACACCGGCGCCACTGGCGTCCCCATCGCTGTCCCCCTCTTCGACCTGTACGGCTATCCCATGGTCTTTGGCCATGTTGTGCAGGATGCAACAGGCCAGGAATATCCCACAGGCCTTTTGGGGCTGTACTGTAGGGCACCACCGGAGGTGTCTAGGCATCAGAAGCATGCCTTGAGCATCCCAAACACCTGCTCTATGATGTTGCATGTTGCGGCATGTGCCTCATTATACCGTTGCTGCGCTGGGGTCATGGGGCGCTGGTACGGTGTGAGCAGCCAGGGACGGAGTGGGTATCTGCTGTCACCTGTGTGGAGATAGTGGAGATCAGTCTCATGTTCAGGTCCATATTGGCCATCTCCCTGTGTGCCACTACCTTGGCACCTGAGGCAATCCCACCCTTGCCCCGAGTTTGCATTCCATACATGTGTACTCACCCACTAGATGTCCTGTGGGGATGTCCCCACTCTCGAATCGATGGCACAGTGCAGACTGATACCATATGAAGGCATCATGTGCTCCGCCAGGGTGTGTGGCACAGACATTGATTATGCGCCCAGTGGCGTCACACACCACCTGGCAGTTGACACTAGGAAATCCCTTTCTGTTCCGATATGCGAGGCCATCGGGGCCAGGTGGCGTCCAAATGGCCACATGGGTGCAGTCTATGGCCCCTAGCACACCAGGCATACTTGCTACCCTGTGGAATGCCTGCATGTTTGCTGTACACTCTGCTGCGGTGCTGGGGAAATGGATGTACTCCGCAGCATGTGGCAGCAGTGCGCTGAGGAATTAGGTGAGGATGCATGATGTGGCCGACTTTGTGATGCCTGTGGTGTCCCCTGTCGGCCTCTGGAAGGTGCCCGTGGTGAGCAGGCACATGCAGGCTGTCACCTTGGTCTCCACCGACAGAGCGTGACTCCGTCGTGAGAGTGCCTGCATCACATCACTGCACAGCTCACAGAGCCGTCTCAGTATTGCCCTGTTCAGGCGGTACCGGCCCATGATCTCTACATCTGTGTACAGCTCAAAGCTGATGCGGGCACGGTACCGCCTGTCGGGGGCATACCACCGATGGGCCCTTCCTTGGCCACGTCCCCCTGCAGCATGCATTCTCACCCCCCCTCATTAAAGCTTCCATGTGGAAACTGGCACTGTCCATCTCCCTGGCTTCTGACCCCCCCGGCTGGTGTTGCTGTGTTACCCCCGCTGTCCTCACTGCTACTTCCACTGCACCAGGCACCCCCCGCTGGCCTCTACAGACTATGGCCCACACTTTCCTTGCCTGCTCTTTGCTGGCTGGCTGGCTGGCTGGCTGGCTGGCTGTGTCTCTCTCTGTCTCTCTCTCTCTCTCTCTCCCACTTGGCAGCCTGGTAGCATTCTTGCGCTGCTTCCTTGATCCTTTTTATATTGGCTCATTTCTGATAGTGTGCAATTTCTGGATGCGCCACTCTTGCGCATCGCGCAAGTCTTTGAATATCGCATTGCGGTCTTTATGCATGGATCCACCCCCCTTCAGTTGTGCATGCCTTCATTTTCATTGCACTGTTGCTCAGCATGTTTTTGGGGGCACAAATGCCTCCTTCTGAATATCGCTAAATGGCGCATTTTCGGATTTAGCATGTGCACCCTGTTGCCACGTCGTTGTACTCGAATATCCAGGCTCTATCTATTGAATAGAAAGAAGATAGATAGATAGATAGATAGATAGATAGATAGATAGATAGATAGATAGATAGATGGATAGATAGATAGATAGAATGTGTCAGTAGATAGATGGAGAGATAGATATACGGACAGACAGATAAAGAGATAGATAAAGAGATAGCAGATACTGTCTGTAGATAGACAGATAGGTAGACAGAATGATAGAAAGATAATGTGTGTACTTAGAGACTGTATATAGATACATAGACAGACAGACAGATAAATTGATAGATACTGTCTGTAGAGAGATAGATAGATAGATAGATAGATAGATAGATACTGTTAGTACATATATAGCTAGATAGACAGCTAGACAGATAGACAGATATATATAAATACAGTCTGTACACATATAGATAGACAGAAAGACAGACAGACAGATAGATAGCTAGATAGATACTGTCTGTATACATATAGATAGATATATAGATAGATAGGTACTGCCATCAGACAGATAGCTAGAAAGACAGACAGATAGACAGATACTGTCGATAGACTGATAAATAGAGAGATAGTTACTATCTGTACACAGATAGATAGAAAGAGATAGATAGATACTGTCTTTAGATAGATAGATAGATAGATAGAGTCAGTAGATAGATAGGTAGGTAGGTAGATAGATAGATATATAGATATACACTGTCAGTAGATATATAGATAGATAGACAGACAGACAGATAGATAGATAGACACAGTCCGAACTAATATAGATAGACAGACAGACAGGTATATACTAGACAGATACTGTCTGTCTACAGATAGATTGATAGAGAAAGATAGATAGATAGATACTGTGTGTACATAGATAAATATAGATAGATAGATAGATAGACAGACAGACAAATATATATATATATATATATATATATATATAGACAGATGGACAGATAAAGAGATAGATACTATCTGTAGATAGACAGTCCAGATAGATACCGTGTAGATAGATAGATAGATACTGTGTGTAGATAGATAGATAGATAGATAGATAGATAGATAGATAGATAGATAGATAGATACTGTGTGTACATAGATAGATAGACAGATGGATAGATAGATAGATAGATTGATTGATATACAGATATATATATATATATATATATATATAAAATGTATATATATATATAGACAGACAGACATATAAAGGGCTAGACAGATTATATCTGTAGATAGGCAGTCTAGATAGATACTGTGTGGACATAGATAGATTGACAGATAGATACACTGTGTAGATAGATAGATAGATAGATAGATAGATAGATAGATAGATAGATACTGCACGTAGAGAGATAGATACTGTGTGTACATAGATAGATAGATAGATAGATAGATAGATAGATAGATAGATGGATAATAGATAAATATATAAATAGATACTGTGTGTACATAACTAGATAGATAGATAGATTGATAGATAGACAGACAGACACAAAGACAGACAGATATATATATATATATATATATATAGATACTGTCTGCAGATAGATAAATAGGAAGACGGATAGATAGATACTGTCAAT
Source organism: Neoceratodus forsteri (assembly GCA_016271365.2). NCBI lineage: Eukaryota > Metazoa > Chordata > Ceratodontiformes > Ceratodontidae > Neoceratodus > Neoceratodus forsteri. The sequence goes on along the minus strand of CM028132.1, from coordinate 1,456,200,573 downwards.
CGACAGAATGATAGATGGATAGATAGATATTATCTGTGCACCGATAGATAGATGGATAGGTAGATAGATAGTAGATGGATAGATCGATAGATACTGTATGTAAATAGATAGATAGATAGAGACAGACAGACAGATAGACAGATGCTGTCTGTAAATAGACATTCAGAATGATATATAGATAGATAAATAGATAGATAGCTAGATGGGGAGAGAGAGATAGATAGATAGTGTCAGTAGATAGATGGAGAGATAGATAGACAGACAGACAGATAAAGAGATAGATAATGTCTGTAGATAGATAGATAGATAGATTGATAGATAGAAAGATAATGTGTGTACATAGAGACTGTATATAGATACATAGACAGATAGACAGATAAAGAGTTAGATACTGTCTGTAGATAGATAGATAGATAGATAAATAGATAGATAGATAATGTCTGTACAGAGATAGATAGATAAATAGATAGATAGATAGATAAAGAGATAAATAGATGATGTTTGTACATAGATAGATTGATATATAGATAGATAGATAAACAGACAAACAGACAGACAGATAGATAGATACTGTTTGTACACAGATAGATAGATAGATAGATAGATAGATAGATAGATAGATAGATAGATAGATAACAGACAGACAGAAAGATAGTGTCAGTAGTTAGATAGGTACGTAGATAGAAAGATAGATATGTAGAAATATACTGTCAGTAGATAGATAGATAGATAGATAGATAGATAGATAGATAGATAGATAGATGGATACCATTTGTAGATAGATAGATAGATAGATAGATAGATAGATAGATAGATAGATAGATAGAAAGAAAGAGAGATACATAGATACTGAGGCCCAGATATTCAAACTGCACCACAAAGTAGTGCAATAGCAGGAGCAGGCGCAACTGCAGTGCGCCCATGTGCAACACGCATGATATTCAAACACAGCGCAGGCCAAGATGCGCTTGTCCAACACAACTGAATATCATGCCAGCTGTGCCATGGCACAAATAGGGATGCACAGTGATGCAGGACTGATGCACATTAGCACAACCAGGGATAAACAGTGGAGCAGGGTAGCAGTGCAGTAGCACAACCAGTGATGCGCAGGAACAGGATGCAGGGGTGCACCACCCATGGATGACATGGGCAGTGGAGCAAACAGCAGAACAGACAGTGCCCCCCACACCCCATGAACCGCACAACATGAGGTGAGCTGGAAGAACCACCAGCCCATAGACACTAGCAACAATTCCACAGCCGGGGCATGGTGCCCCAGCACACCCCCTGGCAAGCTGTGACTGGAACACAAGGAGGTCCACCCATCCTGTGCTACACCATCCCATCAATGCTGAGCACACCCTGCACAGCGATCCCCAGACACCCTGCCCAGGAGCAGCATCCAACAGTGCATGTCTCCTTATGCATGCCACCACCCCAACTGTGACAATGCAACCCTGTGCACCATGGAGCCATGCAAGGCAGCCCCACTGTGAGCACCCTGCAGTGGGCAGCAGCAGCCACTGACACAGCACCTGCAGACACAGTGCCACCCTGCATGGCCCCCCGAGGCACATCCAAGAGATCGACCCTGCTTCGGCACCTGAGGTACCCTGCATGTGACAGGGCTGCCCTGGACCCCACCACCAGGAGGACAGCACCCCACACACCCACTGAAGCACACACCCTGTCCCAGCACTGGCCACAACAGCCAGCACAGACACCCACAGTGGTGCATGGAAGCATGCACCACACAGGATGCAACACAGGGCACGGACAAACACCCACCCATACCCAAGGGCACCCCAACACAGGGACACAATAGCAGGGCAACAAATCTGCTGGCATGCGGCCACAGCAGCCGTGTACCCATGGCCAGCACCCCTCCATGGCACAGGTGTAACAGCCACCCTGCGCATGCACCATGAATCTGTCCACCACCAGCATGTGGCTGGAGCACAAGTGACAGACATCAGAGCACATTCCCTGCAACAGACACAAGCGACAGCATGGAGGGGGGAACAACAACAGCGGAGGTCATAGTGCCACCCGAGGCAGACGTGCACCATACCTGTGACAGGAGGCAATCCGCTATTGCGCCGGGTACAAGGGGTGGCCAGCATGGACAGCCACCACTGACATGCCAGCAGACCGTGCGTAGCACAGACATGCAAGTGTGTCAGCTGCACAGGCCATGGACAGTCTGACAGGGGCACCAAGGACACAGTGCATGCATTGTGGACCACTGCACACAGGCGTCCAGTGCAGAGAGAACAACACACATACCACAGACAGTGACCGAGTCCCCCACCCACACCATAGGTGGGTCCCTGCTGGACACACACACGTGCCCAGACCTGCACCACCCCCGACGCCATGCACACCACTGCAACCAAGCACCTGTAGCCCACTGCAAATCAGAGACCACCACAGTTGTCATAACAAAATGCATGTATTAAAAAAATGCAACAACCAAACATATTTACAACTATATACAAGGGTGGGGGGAAGGGCCACAAACCAGGTTGGGGCGGGCATGGGGCAGGGGTGAACAAATGGGAGAGGGAAGAAGGGGTGTGAGGGTGAGTCCAGAGGGGAATTCAACTTGGGGGCATAGAGGGCCTATTGCCTGCCCCGCTCTCCACTCCTGTGCCGTCTCCATCCACTGCGGTGCCGGACCACGTCCCGCTCCATCCTCTGCAGGATTTCGAGACTTGCCCTTGCAAGTTGCAGCAGCTTCTGCACCCCTCTCTCGATTGCTGTCCAGCATTGTCCACCTTGGACAAGGGAGCAGAGTCAATACATATGACTGTCCAGCCCCCTGCAGCCCACCCATTGTGCATAGCAAACAGCCATGGGCCACACCCCTGTGATGGTGTGCGCCCACCCACAGTGACCACATCCACAAGACCCACCTACCCAGGCACCCACAGCCATGTGGACCGCTGCACACACCCACTGCCCATGTCCTGCACAGCACCACCGTGGCCGTACAGTGACATGGCTATGTGGTGCGAAGGCAGTGGCCCAGCCATGTACCCAGTGCACGCACGGATCACCAGCAATGCCCACCCACACATGCAGTGCCACAGGACAGTGCTGAGTGTACTGTGTGGTGTGCATGGTGGTGGGACCAAGTGCTGGTGGCCATGCTCCGCCACCAACCCTGCAACACAGCATGCATAGATGTGAGGGGAAAAAACGGCACTCACCTGCATCCATTCCAGCTGGGCACTGCTGTCCCATGGCCCCTCCTCCACATCCCTGCTGTGGTGCACCAGCCCTCTCCCACTCAGCTCGGGCTTCCCTCACCCTATGGCGCTCCTCCGGGCCTAGGGTGCAAACATGGAGAGGGGAACATCAGTACAAACCAGTAGCAAAGCCCCCCCAGAGTGTGCATTCCCACACAGCCCAGCCATGCCGCAACCCCACTACCACCACCCACATTGGACGGCCCCCACCTCCCTGCAGGGTGAACACATGCACACCACAATACCCGGATGGATGGACGCTACCAGTGTATGGATGGAGCACCTACCTGGCTGTGGCACAGTGCTTCACCAGGCACGTGCCTGTAGACACCCCAGTCTATCTGGGTCCCTCCGCTGGAGGTCCCCATACCAGTGGCAACACTGCTCACTGGAATGGGCAATACCTGTGGTCTCTTCCATGCCCTCTGCAACCTCCTCCCACACAGTGCTGCGTGGCCTATTCTGCACGTCCTGGCCAAACAGGGCCCCTGCATGGGGCTCAACAATGGCCACAAGGTTGGCCAGCTCAACCGCGCTGCACTGCTGGGCTCTCCTGCGTGACATCTCTCAGGCTGTCTAGATAACAAAATGGCACTCTGTAGCACATGTCCCCCACATGCAGAGGCTGCACGGTACATTGCTGCCATTCCCCATTGTGCTGTCACTGAACAGTGTGATGGGGTGCACCCATGCAGACGCATGGTGCCTAGGAGCAAAGGTCAACCACAGGATCAAGGGTCTGTCACGCACAGACCACCACAGTGCTATTGGGACTCCCTGAATGTAGAGTGATTGGGTGCCTGTGTGTGATGCCCTGCAGTGGTCTACCGGGCTGTGGTTCCATGGCACCTATGGTGCACCAGAACAGGAGAGCCACACATGAGAACAGTGCACTAGCGCTACTGGCACAGTGGTGGCCATGCCCTGCAATGCCTCCCATGCACAACACATCATCCGCAGGGCAGGCGTCGGCATCAGCACCCCAGGCATGCACTGTGCGGTGCCTACTGCGCACATCACAGAGCTGCGCCATTGCCTGAGCACGCTCAACAACATTGCACAAGGTGCAACAGCACGATATTCAGCCAGCATATGCAAATAAGCTCATCAGCAATTCCATGGCACAACCACTGCATTAGCATCCACTTAAAGTTGCATCTCTCCTCATCTGCATGTGTTGCACTGTATAAATGCACCATGGGGATGCAGAGGACATAGTTTGGTATTGCAGTCTATTTTGGTGGGTTGCATGCTGTTTGGATGTGTGGACTGTGGTGTGTGAGGGATGCATGGGACAGCACATTCAAAGGTAACACCTGTCATTCCCACAGGCTCTATCATGACCGAACGAAAGGATGAGGAGGAACAGGGACTGGGAGAAGGAGGATGCCCAACTTCACCCGGGCTGAATCAGATGCCTTGTTCACTGACCATGCTGCGGCATGGGGTGAGGTTGCGTGTGCCATGAACCAGCATGGCAGCCACCAGCGGTCCATGCAGGAGTGTAAAAAGAAGGTCGGCATGGACAGGAGGAGGATAAAGGATAAGGTGGCTGCCATCAGGGTAGCACGTGCTGCCACCGGAGGTGGACAGCTGGATGTGCCACGCCTGACACCACAGGAGGAGCAGGTGGCCGGCAGCATGCAGGGTTGTGCCAAAGAGGGCATTCCTGGTGGTGGCTTCCAGATGGGTGGCAGCCCATCATTGCATGGTAGGTCCATTGCTGTCACTGTGTGGGTGGTGGGGGGAATGCCACAGGGTAATGCAGAGACAATAACACTACTGTGTTCCCTTACAGCTCCTGAGCATTTACATGGGTCAGCGGTGGTGGGTGTGTCCACCGAGGGTGATGCCCTGGACACGGCGTAATGCCCATTTACCTCCACAGGGGTCCGAGGAACAGGACCACTGCATACCTGCCTGTATTGTCCGGACTGAAGATGGTGGTGCGGGTGCGGACAAGGCCCTGCCTGTGTCCCAGCATGACAGCACCCACGAACTCCAGCATACTGGGACATGGACTGGTGCTGGATCCAGCGCTGATGATAATGGATTACACGTCCTGGATAGTGATACGTGTGGGACACAGAATGGTCCCACAGCAGGAAACAGCATGGGCGTAGCCATGGGTGGTGCTGCTGTGGAGGCCTGCATGACAACACAGTCCCAGCCTGTGCCTGTATGCCCCAGTGGGGCAGCACTGGTGCGCATCCAGGCTTGTGGGGCTGTTGCTGCCGCTGTTGCGGCACCAGTGAGCCCTGGCAATTGGCAGCCAGAGGGGCAGTCCCAGCAGTCAGCCAATGGTGATGGGAGGACTGTGTCGGGGGCAGTGGTAGTGCGCCGCATGTGAACAAGGCCCGGCATGGCTCTGGTGAGCAGCGCCCATTGTCAAGGGGTGCTGCCCAGCAGGGCCAGGAACACCACGAGGGACAGCATGCCAGACTGGCAGATGACTTCTTTGATGAGCACAGCTGCCTGCTCCAGGCTTCAGTGGATCAGCAGTTGCAGCTTGTGACTGCGGTGGATGCCCTCAGTGTGGCTCTGCACCAGGCAGAGGAGTGGTGCAGCAGAGACCACGGTCTGCTCCTGGCAGAGATGGCCCGACAGTGGGAGGATGTGACCACTGCCATTGACAGGCAGACACATGCATTCACAGCTGTCATGGCCACATTGGGCACCCAGTTGGGTGTCCATGAGCTGCAGACACCACGCAGTGTCAACTTCACCCCCCATTCTTGGCGCCGTGCGACACCTGCTATGTCAACACCGGATTTGGCTGTGGGCATACCAAGCACGCTTGGCACGGGCATGTTCAGTGAGCTGCAGACCCCTGCATGAACACGGTCGTGTTCCCACAGTGTCACCCCTTGGGGACCGTCGGTGCCACCCCATGAGGCCAATGGTCAGCCTGGCATGTCTGGCAGGTCTCGGCGGGGCTGCCCATGCATCCCTGGTGGCCGTGGCACTGTGCCGTGTGACTGACCTGTCTCCCACCATGGCCACGGTCTGCCGCTGCCCTGTGTGCAGTGTGGTGTGTATTGCGTGACACACAGGTGGGGTACCCAGACCTGCACACACACATGGTCCCTGTGCACACACCCCGGCTGCTGGCCACTGTGGCATGTGCATGATGATGCCTGCATTGTGCTGTCCACCAGTGTGCAATAGTGCCCAACATCTGAGGCATGCACAGTGATGGCCACTGGGCGAGGTCTTGTGGACCTGTGTGGGGGTAGGGGTTGCATTTGGGGTTGGCATGCCATCTACCCCTTGTGCATGTCTTGTGGTGTGTGTGTGCGTGTGTGTGTGTGTGTGTGTGTGCGCATGTTGTGTTTGGCCCTGCCCATCCCTGACGGCATGTGTGGTACCATGCTCAGACCCATTCCCTTGCCGCCATCCACCCCTGGGGTTCGGCCATGCCTGTCTGTGGGCTATGGCCTTGCCATTGGTGGTTGCACATGGCCCCATGACCTACCTGTGTAGGCCAAAGTACTCTTCTGTGATGGTGTCCCGATACAGCTGTGACATCTGGATCAGGCGGGGGTTCCTTCACCCAGGAGGTGGCTGCCCATCACCGTCTGGACTGGCGTCCTCATCGTCCCCACCACTGTCCCCCTCTTTGACCTCTATGGCTATCCCACAGTCGTTGGCCTTGTTGCACAGGATGCAGCAGGCCAGGAATAGCCCACAGGCCTTCAAGGGGCTGTACTGTAGGGCACCACCAGACGTGTCCAGGCACTGGAAATGTGCCTTCAGCATCCTGAACACCCACTCGATGACATTCCATGTTGTGGCATGTGCCTCATTGTACCATGGCTGCAATGAGGTCGTGGGGTGCCGATATGGTGTGAGCAGCCAGGGACGGAGTGGGTAGCCACTGTCACCTGTGTGTAGAGGGGGGACATTAGTATGGTGGTCTGCATCGCTTTTCCACAGGCCGTCAAGGCCAGTACCCATGGCACTTCTGACTATGCACCCCCCACGTCTGCTCATGTTGTCCTGCATGATATGCATACTCACCCACTAGGTGGCCAGTGAGGATGTCCTCACTCTCAAACCTGTGGCACAGTGTGGACTGGTGCCAGATGAAAGCATCATGTGCTCCCCCAGGGTGCGTGGCACATACATTGGTTATGCGCCCCCTGGCATCACACACCAGGCAGTTGATGCTGGCATACCCCTTCCGGTTTATGTAGGTCACACCATCTGGGCCAGGTGGTGTGCAGATGGCCACATGGGTGCAGTCAATGGCCCCGAGCACACCAGGCATACATGTTACTCTGTGGAACTCTTGTATGTGTGCTGTGTGCTCTGCCTATGTGCTGGGGAAATGGATGTACTCCACAGCATGTGGCAGCAGTGTGCTGAGGAACTTTGTGAGTAGGCGTGACGCGGCTGACTGGGTTATGCCTGTTGTGTCCCCTGTTGGTTTCTGGAAGGTGCCTGTGGTGAGCAGGCACATGACAACTGTCACCTTCATCTCCACTGATAGAGCATGGCTCCATCGTGTGGGTGTCTGCATCTCATCACTGCACAGCTCACAGAGCTGCCTCAGGATCACCCAGTTCAGGTGGTACCATCCCACAATCTCTGTGTCAGAGTAGTGTTCGAAGGTGGTGCGGGCTCAGTACCACCTGTTCTGGGCTTACCGACGACAGGCCCCTCCACGGCCATGCCCCCCTGATGCCTGCCTTCTCACACCCCTCATTACCACCTCTATCTGGAAGGTGGCAATGGCCATGTCCCTTGCTGGTGTCCCCCCGGCAGCTGCTATCCCATTACCCCCACTGTCCATTTAGCATGCTCCACCTACACCGGGTACACCTCCAGCCTTTGGCTGTCCTGCCTACTGCCACTGCTGTCAGTCCACTGTGGCACTACCCTTGCACTCCTGCACAGTGGCACAGGCTCCCCACTCCTTTCCTGTTCCTGTTTAACTCCAGGTGTGCCCTGTCCTGCTACTGCCCAGTCCTGCTCACTGCTACACTCTTCCTTGTGCCTGTCAGCTCGCTCCCACCTGTGGCTTCCCTGTAGCATTCTTTCACCTCTCTCTTGATCCTTTTTATTTTGGATCATTTCCACTGTCATGCAACTTCTGCTAGCTCCACTATTGTGCATGGTGCATGCTGTTGAATATCGTACTGTGCATGTTAGTCATGGTTCCTCCCCTTATGCTTGCACATGCATTCATTGCTATTGCGCTCTTGTGCATTACAACTTGTGCAGCGCAGCTGCCTCCCACTGAATATCGCACAATGCCGCATTTCCGTACTTGAGCTAGTGCATCTCTGTTGCGCATGGCGCATCCCTTTTTAATATCTGGCCCTGTGTGTACATAGATAGAAAGACAGATAGACAGACAGACAGACAGATACATAGATAGATAAATAGATAGATAGATAGATAGATAGATAGATAGATAGATAGATAGATAGACAGACAGACAGACAGACAGACACAGAGCTATATACTGTCTGTAGATAGATAGAGAGATAGATAGATAGATAGATAAATAGATAGATAGATAGATAGACAGATAGATAAATGCTGTCTGTAGATAGATAGATAGATAGATAGATAGATAGATAGATAGATAGATAGATAGATAGATAGATACTGTGTGTACATAAATAGACAGATAGATAGATAGATAGATAGATAGATAGATAGAAAGAAAGACACATAAAGAGATATAGAGATACTGTCTGTAGATAGACAGATAAATAGATATATGCTGTTTGTAAATAGATAGATACTGTGTGTAGATAGACAGACAGACAGACAGATAGATAGATAGATAGATAGATAGATAGATAGATAGACAGATAGATACTCTGTGTAGATAGGCAGTATGGCACAGTGGGTTAAGGCTCTGAGCTGCAAATCTGGAGAAATGGGTTTGAATCCCACAGCCCCCTAGGTGCATACTGTGTGACCCTGAGCAAGTCACTTAACTTCCTTGTGCTCCCAGGTTGCACCTGCAAACAAGCTTTCAGCTTAGTGTGTCTCACCTGGTAAAATAATTGGTAAAAAAAAAGATAGATAGATAGATAGATAGATAGATAGATAGATAGATACTGTGTGTACATAGATAGGAAGATAGACAGACAGACAGTTAAAGAGATAGATAGATACTGTCTGTATATAGACAGATAGATAGATAGATAGATAGATAGATAGATAGATAGATAGATAGTGTCAGAAGATAGGGAGATAGAGAGATATATAGATATATACTGTCAGTAGATAGATAGATCAATAGATACTGTCTGTACACAGATAGATAGATAGATAGATAGATAGATAGATAGATAGACAGACAGACAGACAGACAGACAGACAGACAGATGGACAGACATATAGATAAATAGATAGATTCAATCTGTATAAGATAGATAGATAGATAGATAGATAGATAGATAGATAGATAGATAGACAGACAGACACTGTCTGCAGATAGATAGAAAGACAGATAGATAGACAGATGCTGTTGATATATAGATAGATAGATAGATATTACCTGTACACAAAAAGATAGATAGTTTATTAGATAGAAACATAGATAGATAAATAGATAGAAAGACAGATAGATATTGTCTGTAGATAGATAGATAGATGGATAGATGGATAGACAGATAGATTGATTGATTGATACATAGATGCTGTTTGCAGATAGATAGATAGATAGATAGCTAGCTAGATAGATAGATAGATAGATAGATAGATAGATAGATAGATAGATAGACAGATAGATAGATAGTGTTAGTAGATAGATAGATAGATTAGATAGATAGATAGATAGATAGATAGATAGATATATACAGACAGACAGAGAGATAAAGAGATAGATAGATACTGTCTGTAGATAAACAGATAGATAGAGAGATAGATACATAGATACTGTTTGTACATAGATAGATAGTGCCAGTAGATAGATAGGTAGGTAGATAGAAAGATAGATATATAGAAATATTCTGTCAGTAGATAGGTAGGTAGATAGATAGATAGATAGATAGATAGATAGATAGATAGATAGATAGACACAGTCTGTACACATATAGATAGATAGATACTGTGTGTAGATAGATAGATAGATACTGTGTGTACATAAATAGATAGATAGAAAGATATACAGACAGACAGATAAAGAGGTAGATAGATACTGTCTGTAAATAGACAGACAGATAAACAGATAGATAAATAGATAGATGCTGTTTGTAGATAGATAGATGATAGATAGATGTTGTGTGTAGACAGATAGATAGATACTGTGTGTAGATAGATAGATGAATAGATAGATACTGTGTGTACATAGATAG